>SRMA01016087.1:11979-195001 GCA_007224835.1 Danionella cerebrum | reverse complement strand
AAACTGAAAGCGAGCGAGGCAAAAGCTATTTCTGAGGTTGATGGTTTTGGTCGTTTCAGAGGGTCAAGTCAAGTTACATATATTTATTATCGAGCACTTTTTATGCGGATGCTTCAAAGCAGCTTCACAGAAAGAAAAACTCAATGTAGATTAGTTCTAAATTGAATTAATATCGGAATGCTAGGTAAAGGGATAGGACGGAATGGTTTAGGTAAAGATATAAGTTTCGTTTTTCGGTAGAGGCTATTTTGAAACAATATTTGTGTTTTTATTGTTAAATTTTTTTGGCCTTTATTGTGAACAAACAGGGAGAGAGAGAAGGAAAAGGTTGGGAAGTGACAATGGGTGGGATGTGTGGGAAAAAAAAACTGAGCTCCGAGAGGAAAAACCCACACTCACACTTCCTATTTACATGGGGAGCTATCTGAAACTCCACTCACGGAGAGCTTCTGCTGTAGGTGTGTGGTGTGTCACATGTGCTGACGATCATTTGGAGGGACCACTGGCTTTAAATTAAATGGAGAACAGCCATGACAGTTGTGCTCATAAGTTTACACACCCTGGAAAGTTTTCTGATTTCTTGGCCTTTTTTTCCCCCCTGGAAATATGAATGATGACAATTCACTCATAGTTTGTTGTTGGGTGAAGCCCTTGTCAATCAACTCTGTTTAGTATTTAAATCATAATGACAAACTTTCCAAATCACCCTGAACAACAAACTTTACACACCCTGGTGATTTTGGGATAACATACACAAAAACAGAGGAGGTAACCATCCTCACCTCGACCTGTTTGCTTGGAATCAATGTTTGTGCAGAAAAGGTTTCTGGCTCCTGATAGTCCCTTGTCTCTTTCATCCAGCAAATCGCTGACATTTCTGAATTCCGAGCGATGGGGAACGCTAAAGAGCCGAGAAAGGATCTACAGGAAAAGGTGGTTGAATTGTACAAAACAGCAAAGGGATATAGAAAGATCTCCAAGGAACTGGGAATCAGCAGTGTTCAAACTCTGATGAAGAAGTGGAAAGTGAAGAATGTGGATGAAACCAACATTTCTGCTACAACTGCCAGAAAAATTGTAAAAGAGGCCACAAATAACTTCAGCCGAACTACAGGGCTCTCTGAAAAGGGCTCTCAGGGCTGTTTCAAAGAACACAATAAAGAGACACTTGAAGAAGAAAATGGGTCACTGATGTTTTGGGGATGTGTGAGCTCCAAAGGCACAGGAAACATGAGAGGCATGTTCTCAAAAATTGCATCATCAGCCCGGAAACTGCACATGGAACGTTACTGGACACAACAACGATACAAAAGACAAGGCCGAGATTTTTTGGCAGAACAAAGAGAAGGTTCTGGAGTGGACCTCAAGAACTTTTATGGAGTCTCCTGACCAGATCTAACCACTCTGGGGAGAACTGAAATGCAAAAATTTACAAGAGTTTGAGGCTTTTTGCCAAGAAGAATGTGCTGCTTTACCAACAGAGAAGATAAAGAGCCTCATCAACAACAACCTCAAGAGACTTCAGGCTGTTATTGATGTTAAAGAAGGGGAATACCAAATGTTAAGAGCTGGGGTGTGTAAACGGTCATTTGGGGGTCATGGGTCAGGGTCATTTGGAAAGTTTCTGTCATCGGGATTTGAGTAAACACAGTTGTTTGACAATAACTGGCTTCACCCAACCACCAACTACGAGTGGGGAAAGTGTTTTTGTGCTATCATTCTTATTTTCTGAAGAATGGCAAAGAAATAAAAAAATGTGCACAACTGGCAAAATACCAACATTGATAACTTGTGACAATACAGTGTGAAAATAGTTAATAAATATTGAAATACAATTGAAATAAGATCTTTAAACAATACATTGCCTAAATAAAGCAATAAAGTGTCTAAGATCTAGTCCTTGCTCCAAAGACTTCAACATTCTCCCAGATCATCTAAGCTGAGGCACAAAGGAGGTAAAGGGTTAATCTTTTCATTCCACACCAGAACCACATCCATCCGAAGCGACTCAGACTTCATCAGCCCCTGACCTTCAGTTACACACACGCTGCATCACTTTACCTGCTGATGCTGTTGTGGCTGAGAAACAGACGCTGCAGTCGAGGGAGATTCTCCACATCAGTCTACGAACATAGAGAAAGAGAGAGATGGTGAGCGGTGATGCTGCATCACTCAAGCGCATGCGCTGCAGGAGCGGAAGAGGAGCGGGAGGGGGAGGATGCTCAAATTCTGCACACACAAGCAAGATCCCTCCCTGACCACCCGTCGAGGATCATCAAATCATGTGCCGCTTGCGAGTGTTTCTGTAGGATTCTTTTGTGTCTATGTGAGGAGTCTGGCTATGTTTTTAACATTTTTTAAAGAGTATATTGTGGTTTAAGTCACCAACAACAGGCGGGAATGCTCAAAACACCTTTATTTTTACCTTATTTGCCAAAGACTCTTCAATGATATAAATTTACAGACCGATTAAACCAGCAGGGGAGAATATATTTCTGTGTGTTTTCAATTTACTAGTGAGATACAGGGATTCGGAAGATTAATTGACTCCTAAAAGATTAGACTCTTAAGACACTACAATTATTTCTTCAATAAAAAGAAATACAGTACTGTGCCAAAGATGTAATTAGGTGTGATATGCATCTACATGTATTTCCCACCATTAATCCTGGGAACATTTCCATCTCCCAAATACAGCCCCAAACGTTCAAGAAACGAGGTGTGACTTTTGTGATGGGAATTTTCAATGTAATGCCTCCATCTAGTGGTCATTTTGAGAAATGTAATTTGAGAAACTTTTGAGAGTACACGTCATACTTTAAGTACCGCCCCTCTGACTATAACTTGGGTGAGATCAGAGAGAATGATCTCTTTTTGGCTTCTCTCCTCTTCCGGCGCTTAGATTTTTTTATTTAGGCTCGGGGTTCTTCTTCCACGCGGTTAACACGTGTGTTGAAATGCCATTGATTGTTAAATCTTTGTAATAAATAGCCGCATTTGCTGTGTTCTCTCTCAAACGGTCTCCAGTGTTCATTATCAATTGAGAAGGTATATTTTTACCATAACAATTTCTGGTGGAAAATAATTCTTAGGTGTACCTAATAAAGTGGCCGGTGAGTGTATGTGTATCATTATTATCATTGTGGTCCTTCATAGTTTATAAAAATTCTGTAATCTTTACAAAATATATGAACTAATGGCAATAAATATTGATCTCGTGTGCAGTTCTAATGGTCAGACCCCTCTGTACAGGATCCCACAGAGCTGATGTCACTGCTGGGCATCTTCCGATTTTTTTAAGAGGAATCGCATCAACCCTGAACGTTGTCCGTATCTTTGTGCTTCTTCAAAAGAGCTTGAACAGAACATCTTGAACCCACAGTCTGCTGAGAGAGAAACTACCGTGTGTCCTGCTGATCTTGCCATGACAAGAAACTTTCTTGATTTTTCCTGAAAAAAAAAAAATCCCTGGCTTTGTGCTAGAAAGCTGCAAGAACCGATGCTGGTTTGAAGGAAAAATTCAGTTCGATGAAATATTGATCCATCGAAAAGAACGGGATCCTTACAGAAATTGTGCTTCCTGTAAACATGAACAATGTGTCTCACCACGAGGCTGATGGTGTTGTTCCGCAGGTCCAGTTCGATCAGA
This sequence comes from Danionella cerebrum, assembly GCA_007224835.1. Lineage (NCBI taxonomy): Eukaryota > Metazoa > Chordata > Actinopteri > Cypriniformes > Danionidae > Danionella > Danionella cerebrum. The sequence continues at coordinate 191,352 of SRMA01016087.1, read as the reverse complement.
GAGTTTAATCCCTGGAGATTATCGACTCGTCTGATTCGGTTTCCAGACAGATTCAGTGAACGCAGACAAGAGAGAGCGGAGAGGTTCTCTATCTCACTGATCTGAGCCGAGAGAGAAAGAGGAACCACGACACTGATCTGTCATTCATTTCATTTTTAATTTCTTTAGAAAAACATTAGGTAAAATACAAACACAAAACGTTTGGTGGACTTATTTAATTTTAAATTCAGAAATAAGAAATGTAAATGAAAGAAAATTTGTATTTGTAATAGTATCAATCATAATAGTGTGATGAAATGCACAGAATGCACACAAAAAAAACAACATGGAACAGTTTATGGACCAATTTGTTTTGTGATGTTTGATTAACATATTTCGGGAGGAACGCCGGCGCCATCTAAACCTAAACCAGCCTCACATTCACTGACTACGTCTGAGCTTTCTCCCTTTTTTCACCATAACACCTGTCTCAGGGAGAGAGGTATTTGTACCACCACACACACCTATGGCAGGCCCAAATAACAAACTTGTGATGGTAATTAAAACCTTTGTCCATCTAATCAATAATGAATTTACTGACAGGTATTTATTAGCAAATTTATAAACTCAACACCTCTTTTTAGATTTGTGTATTTTTTGTGTTTTTAGATATTTTTGAAAGGTGTTTGATTCAATTATTTGCTATTTAATTATCATTGACACATGAGGTTATACGGATTTGACTGTGGTCATTCAGCTTTTGATTGAATTTAGAAAAAAATAAAACCAATAATGAAAACCAGAGCTTGGGTTAAAATAAATAGCTATGTGATAAAAAAAAGAAAAAAAAATGTATTGGCGCATCAGGAAAATTGCACATATTTTACATTTTACAGATTTTTTGTTGTGGTTTTGCTCAAGTGTATTCACATGGACGGCTGAGTGAAGCAAAGCACCGATGATCGCCCCCCTCTGGATGGCTGCAGAATGATTTTTTAATAACACCTTCCAGAATTGAAACAAAACTTTCATTAAAAAGAAATTTCGGAGCCACTAATTAGAAAGAAATAAGGCTGTAAACCTATCAGAAAATCTGAAGCAGCATTTAACACCCAAACAGCCATTTACTGCTGGGAATTCTGACAGTGGAGAGGGGGCGGAGCTAATTATGCACAGCAGGATCAGCCAATCAGCATCCACCTACTCAAGCTACATTTAAAAATCAGCACAAACCAGAAAGCGAAAGAGGTGAATACATTTATTTACATATATTTTATTTTTACTTAAAGCGGTAATACATTTTGGGGGAATGGTTTTGAGCATTTATGGTTTTGTTTTCCAAAATTGGCAGTTGTTTTATTCTTAGGGTGATATAATCAAAGTATTAATACCTATAAATAATAATATTGGAGGTAAATTTGTACCTGGTTGTTGCGTAAATCCAGAGCGTCCAGTTTGCCGAGGCCATCCATGTCGCAGATCCTCTGTATTCTAGAAAGATCACAAAGAAAAGAGATGAAAACCCTTAAAACTAAACATATTAGGTTTGTTCAGGAAGATTGTAGTGTTTGGAAATGGAATTAAATATATAACCAACATATAAAAATAATATAGCTCTTTGATACAACTCTTGATGTAAAACAAATCTTCTTATAGTCTTAGTTTTTAATGTTTCCTTTCATCCTGAAGATGCCCGCAGCATTAGACTTCCACCACCATGCTTCACTGTGGAACTGGTGATAAAAACTCCTTCAAGCATAGACTGTGTTTCTTCTTCAGAAGAGGAGTCTCTCTTGGTCTGCAACCTCACAATGGACTAGTGCCTTGGCAGTCTTCAGAAACCAATGTTTTTGAAAATGTTGGTCTCTTTAAACATCTTGATAATGATTCTCTCTGCAGTTCTTCTCTATCTTTATGTGCATTGACGATTCTTCCTCTCATGACCAAGCTAAGCTATTTTGTCGTTAGCACGATGACAGAGCATGTTAATGAAATTGTTGTTTTTTTAAGATACAAGTATAAAGTATAAAGCACAATTAAAACACGTAACAAAATTAAGTCAATCAATTAGGGGACTTCCTTTTTTATAGCCACTACTAGAACTCTGACCTTCTTTAGAAAACAAAGATACAGCAAATAATGTCAAAACATTCTCCTGGGAATAAAAAAAAAAAGCACAGGCGGTCTAATCATTGTGAGCAAAATTGAACCAAAACGAGTCAAAGACATTATTGTGGAACTCTTAAAGAGAACTAAGAACCTCAAAGAATTTTTAAAGCAGAGAGAACGTACCTATTGTTCCCGAGAAGCAGCACACGCAGTGACTTGAGAGAGGAGAGACCACACATGTCAAAAATCTGGTTGCCGTAGAGATCCAGGATCACTAGGTTCTGCAGGTGCTTCAGCGGCTGCATCTTTGAGATGTTGTTGTGCTGCAGGTTCAGGAGCCGCAGTCGATCAAAGCCATCCAGATGTGGAAACTCTGTTAACGCCCGGCTGTTGAAAAAAAAAAGTGTCTCCATCATTCCAAGACTCTGAACATCACTGGTTTACGCAATGAACAGCTCTGAGTGCTGGTTACACTGAGGGGAAGTGCTTGTATTCAGGAGGGCCCATATTTCCATGACTTTTACTGTTCAGCGTTTCCCCTACCATTCACTAACAGGGGCACCCTGCCCTTTAATTATCGTAAACAATAAGAACTTTTATGATATGCTAATGCAATTAAGCACAAGTCTATGGCGTGGAAGCAAAATACACAAAACCTGATCACAAATTGTTTATATAAAGATAATAGAAACTAAAAACATTAAATTAAAAAGCGCACATGAAGGAAATCTGAGTTACATCAGTGCATTACTCAGCATTGTATGTAAATTATTAAAGTTAAAATAATCATCATTATGGAAATTTATCTTGCCACTATGCTTGGCATGGGCAACACAACCTTGTGTGTTTAACCCTTAGATGTCTCCACATGCACCGGTGCTTGTGCCGTGTCTGGTTTGAGTTAAGTAGGAATACCCCAGATATTGATTAATTTTGATTTCAAATTTAATGCTTAGGTTTCAAAAGAGTTATGACACATAATTTGCAAGGCATTAAAATGTAAGAAAAAGCATCATCGTCTTTCAGTTTCATTTTACAGACCCTAAATCAGGGTCATCAGTGCCATCTAGTGGTGAAAAGAAACTTGACTGTTTTGTTTATACACTTTTACATGGATTTGAATTCGTTTTGAGGGGATTTAATTTTTTTTTTTTATTTTGTCTCAGCACTTTCAATTTTTTTATAAAATCTGTTCTCAAACCCACCTCTGAAAAAACAGATTAATAGAGCTCCGTACCGGTCAAGATCTAGTCTCTCTGGACAGGAAGTGATCTCATCTCTGAAGCTGAAAGCAGACAGGAAGCCAGGGCCTGGATTGTGATGCAGGCTTTTTGTGTCACCTAAAAGATTAGAAACAGACACAATGCACGGCAGGAGGAGTTCACTCTATTTTGTATCTTAAAACAACGACATTTAACACTTTTACTGTGATATTAATATGTTTACAAAGGTCTCTGTTTGTTGAAGACTGTAAACTGAACCATTTTCTTTTTTCCAACAAGAAAAGAGTTTGTTTTCCATTTTTTGCTTCATTTTGTCATTTCATGTTTTCTGAGCCTGTTGCTAGCTTTTCTCAAATGTGATGTGAAACACATTAGCTGTGTCCCCATCCAGTGACTGCTCCTTCGAAGTCTGGCTTTCAAGCCAGCTTATGTCACAATGCTGCATAAAGACTGTCTCAATTTGTAAAAAACTGAAGGGTTCTTCAAATTTGTCAGTTTTTTCCCATAATTCGGAGGATGAATCGCTACCAATTCTTCGTAGTCTCACATATCCAAAGATGCTCACAGATCAACAAAGAATAGTGAGCGAAGCAAAGTTTTAATTCAAGAACAGTAGTTCGAAAGATTCTTCAAATGTTTGGCCTCCAGGGGTTGGGTAGGCTGCGTTCTTTGAAGAATGCAGAACCTGGATTAAGACACATCCATCTATCCCCCTCTTAACTAGTTGTACTCCAACCATCAGTCAGCTGTTACCATGTCTATGTTATTTTATTAGTTCTGTTAAAGGTGATGAAATGTTCATTATTCTGTTCTGAACAGCTGTGATATCTCTCGGTTTGATCTTTAGCTCAAAACATTTCTTCTTGATCCACAATCGAGTTTATCTAGGTGTGATTTAAAATGCAACTGTGTCCGGAACCTGCGGCCTTTCCCAAACCTTCCCCAATTTCTCTCCCATGTCGCTTCCTGTCTCTCTTCACTATCCTTTCAAAAAAAAAAAAAAAAAATAGAAGCAATTTTTTTTTACCAAAAATAAAAATATATAAAGAAAAAATTGACAGAGAGAGAGAGAGAAAGAGAGAGAGAGGAAGACCTGCGTGTTTGCCTTTCAATGTGTCTATGTTCAGAGCTGTCTTCATGTCACCCAGGAACCAGGGATTTAACTAAAAAGGAAGAAAATAAATGATCATATTTATTATTTATGTGATGTGCTCATCTGCCAATCCGAATCAACCACATAAACTGCTTTTTGTATTAAACCAATGGGAATTGAACCAGTGTTTCCCCTACCATTCAAAAAGAGGGCACCGCTCACTACCCCTCCCCTTCCTATCCAGACCTCGTACTTTAACAAACTCCTTCTAGACATTTCAGGTAATTACCATCAAACTCTACACCGGCAGACCCCCATGACCCCGAAAGGGAATAAGCGGGTTGGGGAACGAATGAATGAATGAATAAGGACTGGCCAATTTAAGGCTAAAGAGCCTGAGGTGTGAGTGCCCTTTGATCACTGCTTGCAGCTTTCATTGTGCCTGGATATGGATTTTACTGGAAAGAAATTTAAGAATGACCTCACATTTCTGTGGCTAGCTCCTTCGGGTAGTAATGACTTCACCGCGTTCACATGATACTTGTAGCTGGGAATCTGCAAAATAAGAAAAACTTCAGAATTCATTGCTTAATGTGACATTTTAAATATAACAAACTTTTCTGATGAGTAAATGAGCTTAAGAAAAATGTAAACACAGTGTATCAGTCTAGAAATTCAATTTAGACATTGAGAGCAACAAAAATCCAAAAATTTGCACTTAAGCACTTAGAAAAAAGTAATTGACCGCTTCACAAAACATGGAATTCTTGATCAGAGCATGTCTTTGTTGGAAGCACCAAAAAGACATTTAACCTGTATTATTGGCACCAATGCATTATGCAGCATGACAATGACCCCAAACATACAGCTGAGATTAATTTATAAAATTAATAAATAGATCAGGTGAATTGTATGGGCTGGTTAATTTTTTGCCTGTGGGTTCAGAATCAGCACTGTGGTCAAATACTTCTTTCATTCATTTTATTTTACATTAAATTTTCTCTATTTAACGTTGACAGGTTTTACAGTTATGATATGCATTTTTACAAAGAAATCAATAAAATAATTTAAAATGTATCTGAAAGAAAAAAATATTTGATTAAGAACTTTCATTTTATGGTGAAATTACAGGTTTTCCAGATTTATAAAGTACACTTAGTAAATTTATAAAGTAAATTTTGTCTATTTAAGTATTTTAGTAAACAAACAAAAAGTACTTAAAATATATAACTTTAGTTTAACTCGGGACGAATTTAGATATTAAAAGGGATAACGAGTGTTTAATAATAATAATAAGATATAATAAATATTTTCCAAATATTGGCAATATAATTTAAACACGGAAACGACATAAGTTCTGTTACTGCTGTTAAAACTCTGTTTTATTCAAACAATTCTTGCTGCATTGTTCCATTATCCACATACAAACTTTTTAAATATAAAGTACTTTCGAAAATTATGTAACGCATAGTAAATTAACCGTTTTCTCGGTCCCTCACCCACCGGTGAAGGCGGGAATCTTCCGTTGGCATTCGCGCTCTTTTGTTGTTGCCTCGACGACCGCATGTTTTCTCACGCACTGAACGCGTTTCGCGTTGAGTTATTAGCCAAATTGCGAGCGAAAACACTTAGAAAACATGTGGGTTTGTTTCATCAGGAACTTATAGAAAGTAAGCGCATCCTTGGCAACGGCGAGCAAACAATTACATGTACTTCCGGTATCACCTGCGCTATATTTAAACAGACAGTACAGCCGCAAATGAAGATTTTCAAATAATTTATCAGTTCTTCAATGTGATGATGATCAACGTATTATTTTGAACATTGTCCTTAATTAATATAGAATAATTTAGGATGATTGAAAAAATTGCATCTCTGTATCTCTATAGAAATCAGTAGACCACATAAATAAATATTATACATTACAAATCACACTCCAGTCAAATATTAAACAAGCATTACTCCTCTATTATTTTGATCAAATGTTTTTCATTTCAGACAGGATTTTATTCGGATTTTTCATTTAGCCAAACGGAGGAGGAAAGAAGAGTGCGTGAAGATGAGCATGTTGTGAGAATAAGGAGGTGCCAGGTTATGGGGGGCTTTAAAAGTTAGAACTTCTTGGCACATTTCACATGGATGCACAGCACCTTCCATACTTTCCACCTCCCTCAAAAGCTGAAAACTTCACTAAACACTTCACCCAAAGTACTCTCACTATCAGTAGATAATTCACTGCCTCAATCACCCAGGTCCATGAAGAACCCACCACCCCTCTCCTCATTTGTTCCACTTTCAGGACCACAAGTCTCAAAACACATTTCAGCCCATCAAACCAGCGGTCCTACCCTCTCACCTTCTTTAGGCCGTCTCACACACCATTATACCGGCTCTCAGTCCTATCTCACTGTCAGAACCTTCAGGTGGGTGGAAAGGTGTCCAAGATGCTGCAGCTGCTCACAGAAGTTCCACAGGGTTCAGTTCTTGGTCCCCTGCTCTTTCCCAATTGTTATGCTGAAGACACTTAACTCCACCTGTCTTTCCAACTTGCATGTCAGACTGTCTAAATGACATTTTGAAGTGGATGAAGGTCAATTATTCATCACTCAGTGACCTGACTGAACTTTGTGGAACCTAGAAGAGCCCACATCACTCAGACTGATAAGAAGATGAACAAGCTAAAGAATAAACTAATGTTTCAAGAAAAAGATGGTCGCATTCTAGCTTTTGGATATTTTTCTTTAAAACATCTTCTTGTCTCTGATCAATAATTTCAGCAAACTCCAAATGGTGCAGCAGGAGCTGATGGAAAGCATCTGTTGATGAGAATCTGTTTGATAAACATCAGCTCATCGTCAGATTCTCATAATCGGCATCTGTTACGAACACTGAATATCTCACATCAGCTGAAAAACTATGTGAGACCCAAAATCATATTCCACTCTCAGTCTCTCACGAAAATGAAAACCACCCTCGTTGTCTGGTTCTCGCTCTCCTCTAATCACAAGCTGTTGGTCAGAGGCAAAAGATCTAGATGCTGATCAGGTGCTGTCACCTCCTGTCTGGCTCGTACACACCCATCTCACATGCAGTCTGTTATATAAAACTTGTTTTGGAATTTTAAACACAAAATAAACAGAATCTGGTGGCTCCATCTCAAAGTGGCAAAAATCTCTCACCAGGACTTTCTCCTTCACAGTTCCTGGCTGGTGGAACTCTCTTGCCGCCCAATCCAGAAAGCTAAGCCTCTTTCAACCTTTAAAAAGCAATTCTACTTCGAGAGCACTTACTAAATTAACTAATAATAATAAAAAAGCACTGAATATATTTTCTTTATCATCTCAAACCTGTTCTATCTGTGTGTCTTCTGATTAACCCGACCTTGTAACACACTGCTAATGTTTACCCGCCGAAATGTAAGTCGCTTTGGATAAAAGCGTCTGCTAAATACATAAATGTAAATGTATTTGAGAACAACTTCTCTGAATTTGGTTGTTGGCAGCTTAAATGATCTTTCTCATGACGTGTTGACAGCGTTCTTTTGTGTAGCGGAAAATTGAGCCATCGTGAAACACACAAAGATAAACTGAAAAAAAAACGATTGAATTTTGTTCACGGTATAGAAAACCTTCGATAATTTTTGACAAAATATTTTTTAAAGTTACGCTTTTTTTCCCCTAGCCTTATATTGGCTGGAATCATTGTTCAGCCAGCGCCATGGGGGCGCTCATGTCGGTTGGGCCATCTGAAACACACTTGGTTGAAACAGGTCTTCTTCATCTCGACCCTAAGATTCAGAGGTTTCCCAGGAATCTTCAAGACCCACCTTTAAAATGCACCAAACCTGAACACTTCTCAAGAGACCATGCTCCATGAAACTCTTGAGGTCTTGCAACTGTTTCCATGAACCCGGATTTCTCTTTAAAAGCAGAGCAGGTTCTGATCTTTCATTAGATGCTGAGCTCCTCAAAAAAACTCGTATTGTTACTATAATTTCAGTGTCAACAAAGGAAGATTGTAGTTTATATGTGGCTGACATAGCTATCATGGTAAACCTGTCTTAAAATGTAAAAGATCCTGGAAATACTTTACATTTTAAATACAAAACTTGACAGGTGTAAACCTGAGCTTCCTTCCACCCGAGCAGTCACCAAACAGATGAATCATTTTAATGAGGGAGTGAGGAATTAATCCTCTCCAGCTCTCAATCCTCTTTTCATCCGAGCGTCAATAACGCGTTGATTGCTCGCCCGCGCGCGCGGTAATCATCCTCACCTGAAGCGAGCGATCTAATCAATGTGAACCCATATAAACACTTGCGCGCGACGATCGCGTCCCCTTTGAGTCATGAGAACGCGTCGCGTCGAGTACCCCGCACTGATAGACGCGCTTCTGCGCTGCGTCGCGCTGCTCCTGCCGCCCTTCTGGCTCGGCTCCGGCTGGTGGGGCGGGGACGCGTCGCCGTGGTCCAATCCCCGAGCGCGATTCAAGCGCGCAGAGCCTCTGACACACGCGGAAGACGCGTTCGAGCCCCGCGCTCCGTGGCGCAGATTCCGCTCGCTCTGGTCGGCAGCGGAGCGCTTCCTCTCGGCCGTGCTCGCTCTCAGCTGCCGCCTGTGCTCTCCGTTCCGCGCCGCGTCCCCGTCGAGCTCAGCCCCGGAGGAGGAGGACGCGATCCCGGCTGCGAGCATGAGCGCGCCCCTACGGGAGATCAGCGCTCCGGTGACCATCACCGTGGCCATCCAGGCGGCGGAAGATGAGGAGCCCGAGGCGGAGGAGGAAGAGGACGAGGCTTCGGCGATCACCGGAGAGCTGCAGACCGGCAGCGGAAGCGAGGACGAGGCCGGAGCCCACGAGAAGTCCAGGTAACCACCGGGAGCGCACATCACAGAGCTCTGCTTACCGGAAGATGGAACCGAGGAGAGGACGCTGCTAGAATTAAAACATAGCTTTAATTTGATCGATAAATCAAGGTTGATATTGATTGGGATGGGAGAAAAGAGAAGCGCCCGAATTGATCAACACCCCTAACGAGAGATGAGGAAACATCCACTTCCCCCTCAACAGTTTAAAGCTTTTTAGAGGCTAAACATCACACACAGAAATGCAACATCTAGGTGATGCAATGCTGAGAAATGATCTGCACACGATTTCTTTAAAATAGAAGAAACAAAGGTTAACCTGTGAACAGCGCGCTCCCCTCGGGCAGTGCAGGCAGCATTCCTGAATGATGATGCTGCACCTGAGCTAAAAGAGCATGGAGAGCACTCGGAGATGGTAAAGAGCATTATATGCACACACCCGACATCGATTTAAAAACACTGAGGTCACAAAGGGCCCGTGATGGGAGAAAAACTATTTTAATTTCACTTAGCCCTCTGGGTGGATGCATGCTTACCGCATAAATGTTTGGTGACCTGTAAGCTGCCACAGATATCCACAAGAGGATTAACCTCGCCACTTAAAAGAAATTGATGTTCCAACTTCAATCGAACAGTTTTCCTTAAACAAATAAACATAGAATTCAGACCAATATTGATTGATTCTTGTTAAAGAACCTGAAATTCAAAGGATTTTGAAATTAATCTTAAAATTGACCCGAATCGTGGAATTTTTACATGAATTTAAAAATTTAAATTCAATTCTCAAAGTTCTCAAAAATCTAATGAATCATAATGTTCTGACTTCAATCACACAATTGTTCCATTAATCTGGCTACACTTATAAATAATGTTCCATTAATCTCAAAATGCTGACTTAATCTCATAATTTTCATTCATCAAAAATTTCACATAAATTGCAAAATTGTTTCATTAATCTCAAGTCCGACTCCAATATTTTGATTGTTCTGTTTTCATTTTTCACTTAAATCTCAAGATTGTTCAATAAATCTTAAAATTCTGACTTAAATCTCATATTTAGCTGTTTTTCTCGGTTTTTCCAATCAGCTCTAAATTCATACCTCAATCCTAAAATTGTCATCTCAAAATTGTTCCATTATTCTCAAATTTCCTAATTAAATCCGAACATGATCTTAGTTTTACCTTTAAAATTCTTTAACGTTTAATCTTCAATCGTAGACTTTTTTTGATAATATTCCATTAATCCCAGAATTCTGGATTTAGAATTATTGCTAATCTAAAAATTTCAGGATGGTTCCGTTAATTTCAAAATGCTGATTTCAATCTGAGAAATTATTACTGTTGCTTTAATCTCAAAATTGTTCCAGTGAACTCAAAATTCTAACTTTAATAAAAAAAGAAAAATTTGGTCTCAAAACTGAGTGAAGATATTTAAAAAAGTTGACTAATGTTGGATCTCAGTGTTGAGCTTTCCCACAGAATGCAAATTTATTTGAACTATTACTTAAAAATAAAAAATGTTATTTCAATTCTGACATTCCTAAAATTCAGACTTCAATCTCATTATTGTTGCATTAATCAAAAACTTTCACTTAAATCTCAATTTTTGAATTTTAACTTATCCTAATTCACAAAAAAACTCTTCAGCCTTTATACCCTGGTTACTATACTTTTTTATCTACGAATTCTGGCTTAAATCTCTGAGGTATTTTTAAAGTTAAACTTTTTTTTTGGACGAGAAAAAGAAAACGTCACATGCGAGTTTTGAAAATTGTGAACAAAACATGTCCGTTTAAGATCTGGCTTAAATTATAGGCATTTATACCAATTCAGATGGAATTTCTTGAAAATGTTGGATCTGCATACGTTTAACCCATGGCGACAATCAATCGATTTGCACTTCCCTAGTGAAAAATTCAGAATTTGTGCATTTTTACACACACTGTACCATATCTATCTAGTCACTGATTAGGAGTCGTTGGTAGAAAGGAGTACGTGACTAGGCTGACGTTGTGGGTTCACATCCTAGGAAGAATGCGCGAATTATTGTCTGGCTTTTGTTTGTGTTGTGGGTGGAGCGGCTCCAGCAGAACCCTGTGAGCCCATGGAGTTACTTGCGGGTATATTTTGCTCTTTTGCAGATTTGTTTCAAATATTGCCCATGCATTTTAACTGTGAAATTTAAAAAAACTACTAACACCTCTCATGAATTAAATCCAGATGCAAGAAAAAAAAAATGTTTTAGCTGCTGCACTCTCTCACCTCACTCATTGATTCCCACAAGCACGTTTGCTGGGCTATAAATAGACATGTGAGCAGAGCTTGAGCCGGTGTAAGGCCAGGTCCGATTCGCTGCTTGCATTGATGATATTGATCGACCGATGGTTATCAGGTAGTGTGTGTGTGATCAGACCTGTTGCTAGCTTTCGAAAACATGTCTGATTTAACGAGGCTGTTATAATAATCCAAAGTGATGATTCATCATCTGTTGCCTCTCAGGAAGCATGAACATTTCCTTAAGAGCAATTCTCACTGTTTTCTATTGAATGTTTAGAGCAAATTAAACCAGAAGAGCACCTTAACAAGTGAACAGTGGGAACTTGATGTGAACCCTTTCCTCCTGAGGTTCACTGATCGACGCTTATTCAAACCACCAGCCCCCGGGTTAAATGCATGCACTCGATTTCAGTTTGCACATTTCCAGAACTTTCAAAATCACCACACATATGGAGGTATGCAAAGGCCCTGCAAATCACTGTGAAAAAGTATTTGCAGAAGGGGCAGCAAGGTGAAACATGGAGAAAAGTGGATTTGGTCATGTTAATTATCGTAATATTTTGGTTTCTTTTTATGACATCACTGACGGCTCCCTAGCAACCAAAGTGTCAACCCCGGCAACCAAAATTCTGAATTCTTGTCTTTGGTATATGATATGGTTGGTTTAAATAACATCTAGTGACAAGGCAACATTATATTAGGTCACTGACCCCTCCATAGCAACCAGGCTGCTTACCGTAGCAACCAACTTGGCATATCTCTCTCTGTTGAGGAAAATCACAAAAACATGGGGCTTGTGTTTTTTTTTTTTTTTTTGTTTTGGAAACTATTGGTTTCCATAGCAACCAATGTGGCACATCTCTATCTCAGCTTTGAGAAATGGGGGTTTGTCATTGTGGCATTGGCGTTAAACTGCACTTTTACAAGTTTCTGTTACAAGATTTACAGGTAAAATCAATTCCTCTCCCAGCCTTGTGACATTTAATTCTAGCTGTATTAGCAGCAGGTGCAATATGAAAGCTTGGGCCGCTAGGGGTCACGCTTTCTAAATAAAATCGGTCCTTGAGACATTTGTTCCACATTTGCTCAATTGTTTTGTTCCAAAAATTGCACCCTATTTAGGGATTGATTAGTGATTCAATGGGGTGTACAACAATTAAAAAATGCATTTCAAATTTTGGTCTCGTTCAGACGGCACGATTTTAGCCTTGAGTGAGTCACGGACCGGTTTTGAGAAACTATACAGACAGCAAGGAAAGGGCTTCTTCTGTCTATTTGGACCCAAAACAAAAATGGACTCTCATTTTTGAGTATTGTGCTTTGGTCAGGCAAATTTGTCTGTGATTCTTTCTAAGCCTTAGGACATTGTACGACCAATATAAAACGTATTCGACATTGGAGGGGGAGTCTTGAAACAAGAGTAGGGTGTAGGGGGAGGTGAGCTGAGCGCATATGAAATGCGGTTTAAAAATTATAGGCATTGAGTGGGAAAAATTTATCTTTTGGAGTAGCATGTCATACACTGGGAGTCAAAGCTATAAGCTAAAGGAGCATGAACTCTGCTTATACACCAGGAGTGGAGCCCTGGTGGTGTAGTGGATGGGGTGCTCAACATATACGCAGTTGTGCAGGGTGACCATGTTCAAGTTTTGAGCTTGCCAGTCATCTCCACTCTCTCTCGTTCCCATAAAAAAAGCCCAAAATAAATCTTAAAAAAATGCACCTGTAAGAGGACTATTCTATTATGCAGTTCAAGCTTTTAGAGATTGAATAGAAGAAATCTGAATCAATGGGAACTGGGACGAGCACCAGCGCACTCCCACAACCCTAAATTGTATTAATGAGCCAAAGCAGAAGAATTACTGTTTTAATCATCCCTCTCTGACCCTACATTCACTTTCATTCTTCCTGAGCTTTGTCACATCAATCCCACGTTCCTCATGCAGTGGTTTGTTCTTTTTTTTTTCTGAGCGCGTGTAGAGCGGCCCACGAGCGCTATGGTTTCTATTGTTCTCTCTGTTTATTGAGTCTCTGGTGACGAAGCCGATTGTGCTCCGAGCTTTCCCACTTTTATCTGAAGAGATGCTTTTAAACCGAGCCTCTTTGGGAGTCGGCGGGTTGAGTTTGTGTGTGGAGCCTGTATAATGGTTAGCCACCAAAGCTTTAATATCTGTTCTGAAGGTCGTTAAAGTAGCGGCCCCTTATCAGGCACACGACTTCTCTGGCACTTGAGTAAAAGCTTCAAAATAAAGGCAAAAACAAAGAGCACCGTAGCCAATCAGAAGCAAAGATTGCCTATTTGAAGCATTGCTTTATCGTGACCATTTAAAGAATGCACTATTGGTTGAATGCCAGTATTGCAGTTAGATCTCACGCAGTGATCTGTGCATGAGCTGCATATCAAGACCTTTAACAGCTCAGAAGACTGATGTGATCTAAATTAATCTTAAGTTCATGTTTAAAACCAAATGGAAGCCTAATTGGATGGCTGAAGTTTGAACGCAAACAAGGTTGCCAATGTAACCCCCATGTCTTAGTTTTCCATAAGCTGAGAAAGATTTACCTAATCGGTTGCTATGGAAAACAGTCTGGTTGCTATGGATGGGTCAATGACTTAATATAATGTTAATTTCTGTTCTGTTTTATAAACTGAACCCCAAGTCTTTATCATTTACCCAAGCTGAGGTAAAGTTCCATAAATTTGGTTACTAGGGTAAACTAGTTGCTAGGGTGTGGTCTTGAGTATACTATGTAAATCTTGAGTATTTTTTATGCCTTTTCCCATTCATTCTCAAAGGCCATCACAGGTCAGGGTGACCTTTCAGAATTTCCCAGGATTGTCAGCCATTTCCCAGATTTCCTTCAGTGGTAACGGTCTGAAATTATAGAACAACTCGAGTCATACCATATGTTGCCAAACTTTGGTGGCTGTAGCGTGACCAGAGCTAGGATGAGATACATTGGAAAGAACATGCACACAGAAGATGAAATATAGGCATAGGATATAGGCATCTGAACATCAAGTCCTGCAGTGTACACAATAGCCATAGTCTTCTCTAATAGGAATCATCTCTGTGAAGATAAATGAATTTCAATCCTCCTCTTTCTCTGGCTGTATGTTTGTGCCAGTACCAGAGTTCTGGTGTACCAATGAAATGGTGAATGTTTGAGATTCCCAGGTTTTTTTTTACAGCATTTGGCAGAGTAATATCAACAGCGCCCCCTCTGTACCAGCATTATATAAAAAAAACAGTTGTTCTAATGGCTAATAAAAAGTGTAGTTCTATGAAATTGACTTAACAAGAAAAAAATGACAGATACCGATGTACTATATATCCCAAAACATGCCTTCATTTGCGGGGGAAATCAACCCCCAACACAGATTTACTGTCCTGCCATGTGCTGATCAGTCAGATGGAGTGTGTACAGTGTGTTTGGGATCTGTCAGATGGCGTGTGTGTTCAGTGTGTGTTGTGGTGGGATGTGAACTGTGATGCTCACAAACAGTTGGATTGTGGGGGAATCTGAGATTTCAGGGGGATGATGAGAAACAGATGGATTCATGCTGATAAACACCATACTCTATGTGCGTTGCAGTGGAGCTGGGACGAGTGGGGGGGAGCTGGAAGAGGGGTGCTGGAAGCCTCCGGACCAACAGCTCATACACACACTCGTCGCTCAAATTGAGTTCTACCTGTCTGATGAGAATCTGCAACACGATGCATTTCTGCTCAAGCATGTGCGGAGGAACAAACTGGGATTCGTCAGCGTCAAGCTGCTCACCTCCTTCAAGAAGGTACAAATACACACTTGGCTTAATCAGCATCAAGATATCTTAAAACGAACACTACTTCCCCCTAGCTCGGTTTTAAGTGGAACAGCTGGTAATGCAAGAGAAGTGAATGTCAAGGAGAATTACATGATGATAAAACTGATTGTATGGTCAGAAATATATTGGCCACTGACAGGCAAGTTTAAGTAATGGTCCTTTAATTGGCAAGTTAAATTGAGGGGCATCTGGCGGGTTGGTCAAAAATGAGTTAAATTGGAAGGCCACTCAAAGGCAGGTAATGTTATTGTCCTTTAAAGAGCTAATCAGATTGCTGGGAAACTGGTGGGTTGGTACATGATGAGCAATGGGCCAACGTTAGACTGCCAAAAATGCGTGTCTGGTCACAGGCTATTAAAGTGATTGGTAAGCCAAATGAATTGGCCTGTCAGTCAGTGGTAGTACACTCCAAAACAGGTGGAAGTGATGGATCTTTCATTCGTAAGTCAAATGCTTTTACAGAGATGAACTACTGCATGTTCGTCAAAAATTAGACTATTGACGAACAAGTTACAGTGATGGGCCAGTGATTGCTCAAAAAAAGATGCACCCCTTATGGAGAAGTCAACATTGTAAGCCCATTAATGGGCAAGCCAAATTGATGGGGAAACTGGCAGGTTGTTCAAAAATTACCCATTCATTCGCAGGCAAAAGTAATGGTCCACTCATCTGGTCAAAAGGATATGCAATGGGCAAGTTAAAGTGGTAGGCCACTGAAAAATTGGTGAGTTCTGGTCAGACTGATGAGCAACTAGCAGGGTGGTCAAAAGTAATGAGCAAATTAGTAGGGCGGTCAAAAATGATGGGCTATGACGAACAGGTCAATGGCATTGTGACTGGGGTAATTTTTAGGCAACAAACACAGGCACTATAAAGTGGTTAGCTCAAAGTAGTTAAAAGTGACTGCCCATTAATGGACAAGCCAAATTGATGGGCCACTGTCAGGTTGGTTAAAAATGATCCACTGACTGACGAGCCAAAGTGATGGTCCTGTAAGGGTCTGGTTCGCCACTTAGGTGCAAGTTAAAGTGGTAGGCCATTTGAAAATTGGTGAAAGTAGGTCAAATTGATGAGCAACTAGCAGGGTGGTCCAAAATAATGGGCAATTGACTGACTAGTCATTATGTTGGCCAGTGATGGTCTGCTTATAAAGTGATGGGCCAGTTAAACAGCCAAGTTAAAGTGGTAGGCCACTTGAAAAATGGTCAGTTATTTCTCCTAAATGATGAGCAACTAGCAGGGGGCCCAAAAATGATGGGCTTTGAACAGGTTTACATGTTGGGCCTGTGATGGCATATAAAATATGCAGCGTAAAGTGATCAACCATTAATGGGTGAAATTGATGGGAAATTGGCAGGTTGGTCAAAAATGATCCCTTGACTGACAGGCCTAAGTGATGGCCCAATAGTGTTCGACCACTCAAAAGAGGTGGAGGTTATGGCTTTATATAATTATTGAGGAACTGGTAGACTGGTGAAAAAAGATGGGCCATTGATGGACCAGTCAAAGTGATGGCCAGTGATTGTCTGCATACTGACCATGTTCTATTGTTTTCTTTTAATTCTTATGCTTTTTCATTGTATTAATTTCCATGTAAAATACTTTATTGTTTATTGTCTTTTTTTTCTACCTCTCTCTTGACAGGTGAAGCACCTGACCCGGGACTGGCGGACAACAGCTTATGCCCTACGCCACTCAAGCCTGCTTGAGTTGAACGAGGAAGGGAGGAAGGTTCGCCGTCGGTCTGCTGTGCCTGTTTTCCCTAGCGAATCATTGCCCAGTCGCATGCTGCTGCTGAGCCAGTTGCACCACTGGCATGAGCTCGGCCTTTCAGGAAATGAGTCTGGAAATGGTGAAAATGATTCCGAAAATATTGGAACTGAGCCTAATGTCACAGAAAATGGGTCTGAAATTGCTAAAATTAACTCCAATATAGCAGAAAATGATTCCAAGGGTTGCAGAACAGGATCTGAGTCTGGACCTACACATCAGGAACGGCTGATGGAGCTTCTACTGAAGGCTTTTGGCAACTATGGCTCTATTGCTTCGGTACGGGTGCTTAAACCAGGCAAGGATTTACCGGCAGACCTGAAGAAGCTGAGCGGACGATACTCTCAACTTGGAACAGAGGAGTGTGCCATTGTTGAATTTGAAGAGGTTGAGGCAGCTATGAGGGCGCATCAGTCCTTCACTGCTGACGGGGTGAAGGTAGTCCTCATCGGAACCAAACCACCCAAAAAAAAAGTGCAGAAGGAGCGAGCGAGGGATGAAGATAACAACGGCACAGGTATGATGAGGAAAAGTCGATCCCTCAATAGCAGAGTCAGAGAATTACAGTATCACAATGATGATTCCGCAGCAAGCTCCTCAGAAACTGAAAGCAACCCTACGTCTCCGAGAATCCCTCGCAAGTCACGCTCCTGCAACAAGCTGAGTCCCACCAGTGCTGGGCCGAACCATTTGAGCCCAGTGGTGTCGCCACGATCTAGCCCATGGAGTAGCCCTAGAGCAAGCCCGAGTGCCCAGCGTAAAATAGTCCCTTCCTCAAGGTCCCCCCTAGCAAATGAAGGCCGCCTAAGTCCAGAAAGTGGTCGGCGCTGGGCGGATTACTCATCGGACAGCAGCCTGACTCCAGTGGGCAGCCCATGGGTGCAGCGACGCAAGCAGGTCGCAAGTCAGGAAAGTAGTCCAGTCGGGAGTCCCATGCTCCAACGAAAGAATGCTGATGGCTTGCCTCCAGGAGTGATGCGACTTCCCCGGGGCCCAGACGGCACCAGAGGATTCCACGGAGCCATAGTGGGTGGCAAGAGCGCAGCCACACAGACTTGAAGACCAGAGAGGAAGTCTGCATGTGGAGGAAGAAACGTTCGGAAGGGAAGAGCGCAACCACACTAAGCTGAAGCCAGTGTGCATCTGTGAGCGTTCAGGACGGGGGTCAGTTTGATTTGTGATTGTGGTAACACTTTAAGATGAGTTTAATCTGCTTCCTACATCGTACTTTTCGGACATAAAACATATGTTAGAGAAGATTGCAAACTGGTACACTGAATGACGTGACTAGTGATGACAACTATATTGTGTTGAGGGCAGAAAATCAAAGTTCTGACTGGGAACGTTGAGTCCGAAGGTTTTGAAGGATGTCTGAAACCAGCGCCCACTGACCTCCAAACTATGCATTTTCCTACAGTGGAAGTCAGTGATTTCTGGTTTCAAATGATCTTTAAAATGTCTCGTCCCATGAGCAGAAACCCTTAAGCTTCTCCGATGACGAGTATTGAGTGAATGAGTGGACTGTATCCAAAGATTTTGTTGAGGGGAAATAATATTACACTAATAATGGTTCGGTAAAAGCAAAGAGTTTTCGGTAACCAACGATTCCCCTATTGAGGATGTGAATATAGGCTAAATCTCATTGTGGAGTGTTACTATGATCTGTTCTTGGTGCAGTTTTGGTTCTTGTTTTATAATTTTTAGTTTTTCCAGACTGAACGAAGCCTGTCTTTACAACAGAGTTTTTGTGTAAAGTAAAAAAAAATTTAAAAAGATTGTTGTTGCGCCAGGTAAAGAACACAATACAGTATCTGGATTGAAAAGGCATTAAATCAATGCAGATAAATGTATTGGGGACTTATATTTCTTTGACTTTCTCAGCTAAGACAGAAGGAATCATCACAATTTCTGTCTAAAAGAAAAAAAATCCCAAGTAATAGTCGAGGTGCTGAAATTAAAATTAGTTTCTTTGTTGACCGGATGAAGCCATAAAATGCTGTTTGATGGCAAGCAAAAAAAAATTAATGTGCTAAAATAAAACCAAATGTAAAGTATTTAGCTTTAGTACTATGGATAAAACAACCTCTTATTATTACTATTATTATTAATAACTCTTGTTATTTTCTCTGAAATGGAAATTTCAGAAATTTTTGGGTCTAAATGCACGGCCTAATTGTGTTTGTTCTAAAAGATTTTTTTCTTTTTTCCCCTCTGACTTTTTTGTTTTTCATTTGAAACGGGACATTTTTTACTGATGACACATTTTTTTACACTTACTTTAGTTAAAATCTACTTTTACTTGATTTTTAGCTGTAGAATTGGCATCTTTTTGTTTATGCCAAAAAAGATGAAAGAGTGAAATTAGGTTTATGCTAAATAGCTTTTTTTAATTACAAAAATGAATTCATAATTTCAATTTTTTTTTTAACGGGACATTTTTTTTCTCTTTATTTTTCAACTCCTTGGAACAGAACAATTTTGCTTCAGTAATTAAAAATTTAAATCTAATTTTCTCTGTAATTTCATATTTTTTTCATATAAGATGCTTCTAGATCCAAATAAATCTCAAGTTACAACAAACCCAAGTACCCATTTGAAAGTATTGCAGCAGTGTCATGTATTTACAGTGAGATCTATTTCAAAATACAGACACTGTGTAATTACTCATTTTTCATGGTATTAAAACTAAATATTTGACTAGGATTTTCTCTCCGTACGATTCTTTGAACACTCTTCAAAATGTAGTCTGTATTTATTTGATTCTTGGGATTTTTTTTGCTGTTGAAATGTTTTCTGTTGTATTTAGACTGAACCCTGGCTCTCTAAACTGTCTGTGGGGACGTTTTTCTTTTCTTGTGAAGACCTCGGTGAGTTGTAAAAAAGGATCCTCCTGCTGTTAATGTGACGAGTTTACGATTCTACTGTGATTTGGTGACTGTGAGGATGCTGGAAATCCCGCTTTATTTTATTTGGATTATTATTGCTTCGCAGATGAGCGATTGTCTTTCTTTTTGGGATCGGAGTCTCTCTCTCTCTGCACAGTGAATGAGTCTGAGCTCAGAACTGCCCGGAGTGTGTCCGTCTGCTTCCTTCATTACTGTACAAATAAACCACATCTATCGTAAAGCTCTGGAGTGCTGCTCGTTTCTTCAGATGCTGCGCTCGCTCGCGGCACAGATTTTTTCTGTCTGCTGCGTTCATGCAAATGATTCCAATCCTTTTAAATTCAGTGGCAGAGGCTTGTTTAAAACCGACGCCGTTAATAGTTTTGATTCATTGTGTTTTCTCTTTGGTTAACGAACAAAAAATAAAATCCAATTTCTGTTAAACTCATGGTGAACTATGCAAATGACACTTTTCTTTTTGATTACTCAAATCGGCGTAAATGTAGCTATTTATTATCTCTCTCTCTCTCTCTCTCTCTCTCTCTCTCTCTCTCTCTCTCTCTCTCTCTCTCTCTATCTATATATATATATATATATATATATATATATATATATATATATATATATATATATATATATACTTAGCTATATTCCAAGCACCCTGCATCCAAACTAGTGAATGTGCTCTGACAACTTTTAAGGGACTTGTTTTTTTTTTTTTTCCTATTTTATGCAACAAATAAATTAATAACGTGTGTAGTCAAATGTATCTAAGGAGGCTTACACTCCTGTCAAAGTTTGTTTTCGCTTTTGGCAGCTAACTAATTCAACCAGTTTTTTTTTTTTTTTTTTTTTAAACTGATTATTTTATTGTATAAACGTCAACAAAAAAAGAAACCGCAATAGATGTTTGTCAAGAGTATTTGAAAACCGTTTAATTTTACTCTAAATTAATCATGTATTTTACAGAAAATTAACTGATTTTGCCGAAATTTAACTAGTATTTCTATACATACCATGCTGTAAACCACCAGATTTATTTTAACAAAGTAATTTTACAATCATTTAAAAACAGCACGACCTAGAACTCAATGCAGAAGGAAACAAAAACAATCTTAACTTGGATTTTTCTATTTAAATAACTAATAACTCAACATTTCAATGACTTATCATATTAAAATTTACCAAAATTGATTTAACATTATAAAATAATTTTTAAGTAGACACCCTGTACTAACATACACTCACTAGCCACTTTATTAGGTACACTCTGCTAGTCCAGGCAGCATGGTACCTCCTTTTGCCTTCAGAATTGCCTTAAGCCCTTCGTGGCATAGATTCAACAAAATACTGGAAACATTCTTCAGAGTTTGGTTCATAGCATCACAAGGGAGGATGTATCCATGCTACCATCTGAATGCCGCAGCAGAAATCGAGACTCATCAGACCAGGAAACGCTTTTCCAATCTTCTACTGAGCATGTGACTGACTGATTAGAAATTTGCAGGTGTACCTAATAAAGTGGCCAGTATATTTTGCCTAAATTCAGATTTAAGAGTTTGCATCAGAATTTGGTGAACCGAGCCTTCAGGAGGGATGCAGGGCATGCTTTAAAGCTGCCGGTCTGAAGCTCTGGCTCTTGTACGGCTTCATCACAAGCTGCGTGACGTGGAGATGTTTCTAAGCAACGCTCGGATCTCTGCAGGCTTTAATGCAAGAGAGTTGAAATCTCACGGGGCGTCTGGGTTCAGTCTGAGCTCAATTACGCCTCAAATGCTCTGGGTCTACGTTTTTCTGCATTAATATCATCCATTCAGTTCTACCATTAGCTTTAATGTGAGGTAATGACCGGGCTTTTCTTCTGGGCTCAATGAGCTTCATGTTTAACAGCAATTGCACCTCATTTTCAGACAGAAAGAGACACGTGGAGTTGTCAAGGGATTTTGGTGTAATTAAATTGATTCAGAATGAGTGTTTCATGTTCACGAATCAACACTTCGTTTATAGAACTGCACTGGGAAGTAATTTTACACCTTTAAAAACCATTTTAATGTTATTTATGGAAATTACAGTGTATTTTTTAGTTGTTAATATATTTGAACGAAACAAATGCATGCAATAATTGTAATATATACTATTTTAATTTATAACTACAATTTAATATTACAGGTTTAAACATGTCAAAAATGCATTAACCTGATTTAAATGCAGATTAATTTATAAATCAACCGATTCTGAGGGTTTTAGTTTGTCGCCTTAGTGCCTGGGTACTAACAATGTCATGCACCCGTGTATTCATTTTCAATGTGAGGTTTAGCAGCTCTGGTGAGAAAGAGAAACAAGCCAAGAGTGGATCTTTAGCAGGAGATGAAGGAGTGAGAGAGAACTGAAGCCAACGCAGAACACTGCCAAATCAAAGACTGAATCATATGAAAATGAACTGAATCATCTTGAGGCGAACTGAATTATTGAGGCTTAATTCGATCATATGAGCAATAAAAACCACAAAAAGCTAACCTGAATCATATAGAGCTGAACTGAATCAAACAGCTGAATACAACCGAGTTGAATCCAAAACATACAGAGTTGAACTGAATCGACTCCGACTGAACTGAATCAAACAGAGCTAAACTAAACCATACAGAGTTCATCTGAATCATACAGAGCTGAACTGACTCATATAGAGCTGAACTAAATCAAACAGCTGAATACAACCGAGTTGAATCCAAAACATACAGAGTTGAACTGAATCAAACAGATGAATCAACTCCGACTGAACTGAATCAAACAGAGCTAAACTAAACCATACAGAGTTCATCTGAATCATACAGAGCTGAACTGACTCATATAGAGCTGAACTAAATCAAACAGCTGAATACAACCGAGTTGAATCCAAAACATACAGAGTTGAACTGAATCAAACAGATGAATCAACTCCGACTGAACTGAATCAAACAGAGCTAAACTAAACCATACAGAGTTCATCTGAATCATACAGAGCTGAACTTAATCAAACAGCTGAAGTGAATCATTCTGAATGGAGCTGAATCCAACCGAGCTGAACTGACTCATACAGAGCTGAACTGAATCAAACAGCTGAATACAACCGAGTTGAATCCAAAAGATACAGAGATGAACTGAATCAAACAGCTGAATCGAATCATACTGAACTGAATCAAACAGAGTTAAACTGAACCATACAGAGTTGATCTGAATCAAATAGAGCTGAACTGAATCAAACAGCTGAATTGAATAATTTTGAAAGGAGCTGAATCCAACCGAGCTGAACTGACTCATACAGAGCTGAACTGAATCAAACAGTTGAAACGACTCATACTGAACAGAATCAAACCGATCTCAACTGAAACAGAGTTAATCTGAATCATATAGAGCTGAACTGAATCAAACAGCTGAACTATACAGAGCTGAACTGAATTGTTTAGTCATTAATTGCATCAAATGGAGCTGAACTCATTCATAAGAAACTAAATCATACTGTGATTAACTGAATCAAACAAAGCTGAATTAAATCAAACAGAGTTAAACTGAGTTTAACTGGAGCTTAATTGCATCATACAGAGCAGAACTCATTTAAAAGAAAAGAATCAAACAGAGGTGAAATGTATAATATGAGTTTGATTTCATAGCATGTGACTGAACTGTTATCACAAGAAAATGAATTGAATCATCCCGAACTGAATTTTTTCAGATATGATCTGAATCATTCAGTTTAGATCTGAATCCTAAAAAGAGCTGCACTGATTATAATTGTAAGTGAATCTGAGGAAACTCTTTGAGCACTAAACATTCTTCCGGACTGAGTGAAATTTCTTGACAAGGTAACAAAGTAATTCAGGCTCAAACATGAAGCAAGAACCTGTCAGGGCAGATCATGAGTGAACTCTGAGATTCTTTGTTTCTCATGTTTTAATGTTTTTGCACTAACCAAGAAATCCATGGTGCATAAAAATGGTTGCATCAAAACAAAGAAAAATTGCACACAGCTCACTGAATAAATTAAGGATAATCAAGTTTTTATATTTAATGATAATTTTTTTTTTAACTCATCTCTCAATTTGTGAATGGAAAAAAATATTGACTACAGAAAAATAACTATATCCCTTTTTAAAAAATTCTTAATAAAAAATGTTCAAAAATAAGAATCCCCCAAATTCTCTAAAATAACAAATTTGAGAATAATAAAAATGAAAAAAACACATTAAAACAAAATACATAAAAGTCACAACACAAGTAAGCATTGGACAATCAATTAGTAATAATCAACTCTCATGTAAGATTCTAAGAAATACAACACTTATCCAAAAAAAACACAGTCCCCCCCCAAAAAAAACACAAATTAAAACATCAAGAAAATAAAAATGACAAAAAAGGTAATTAAAATCCACCATAAAACACAATGGGAAAAAATCCCAAAACAAAACATCAAGAAAATAAAACAATAAAAAAAAAAAAAAAAATCAATAAAATTTGAGATTAAAATACAAATCCAAAAAATTGTCCCAATACAAGATTGAGATAAACCTCAAAAATAAGTGTATTTTTAAAAAATAAATTACACATATTGCATAAAATCCAAATAAAATCTCAATTCAATTCTTTTAACAATACAAACATAACAGAATATAAAAGAAAATAAAAACATAATAGAATCCCACTGTGAAAGACCAAAACAAATAAAAGCCCACTATGTAGCAATTCCTATAAAAAATTCCAATGAAATACAAATATATACACAACACTAACATATACAACAAAATCTCAATAAAATAAAAATGTTGCAAACAAAAAGACAAAAAAAAAAAAACTACAATAAAAATATTTTTGAAAAATTTAAACAAATCCCAAATAGAAAAAGTGTAGCATAAAATTCCAATAAAAAAACCACCAAGAAAAAAAGCATTGCATAAAAAAAACAAAAAACAAACAAACAAATAAATCCAGAACACAAATTTCGCATAAAAATTCCAAGATGAAAAAGTGCCAAAAATATTAATAATAAAATAAAAATACGAAAAACGACTAATATTATTTGCCGTACAGAGCGCATCAAGAGCACACCATTTTGATTAATTATCAGCTTTATTAATCATTAATCAAACAAGAGATTAACAAATCAAATGCAGCACTCCTATTTACATATTTACACTTGATCATAAATATTAAACACAATACATAGTGTACACACAGGAATTCTCTAACTCTGGCATTTTTTCACAACCTTGTAACAGTTTTCTTATATTTATATCAACTTTAAACAACAGAGCTTTATTTAAACTTCTCACCTTCTCTAAAGTATGCTCTTTTTAGTATATATTCCTGTAACTTCAAGCTTAAAGTATCCTGTGTACAACAAGAGAAATGTAAAATAAAGGCTTGTGAAAGAAACTCTGGGAGCAGATGGATATCTTTCGCTGTGGGAGTTCTGGACAGACAGAGTGATGGGTTTGTGAAGCTATAATGGACAGACGCGTTACTGAAGCTTCCACTCAAACTCTGAGCACCAATCAGAGAGCAGCATCAAACTAAACCCGTAGATCGCCTGTTTAACCAAAGCTCAGACTGGTTTGGATCGAAGGAGGGAAAAAAAAGCTTGACTTTATCTTTACATTGTGTCACTATATGTACAGCGATCCATCAGCTGGACCGACATATCCCACTGCGATGAGCAGAACGTCGATGAGCGTCCACACGCCCAGACCCCCAAAACTGAAGAGCTTGCCCAGACCCTCCCTCCACTGCCCCAGATAGAAGCGATCGGCACCGAAGCCTCCCAGAGTTACGCTGTACACACACAGAGAGAGAGAGAGGGGGGGGGCATAGATGAGACATGGACAGCCCTCTGTTTATCCCACATAGAATTTAGGTATTGACTTGATTCAATAGAATCAAATGAGGGCAAAGGGAATCAAATGAGAATGAGGGTAATTAGTGTGGATTGAGATTAATTAAAAGAATCATAAATATTCAGATCTGAATCGTGTAAACTGAGATGAATCAAATTAAAAAAATGAGTGCAAAGAGAATCAAATGAGTATGAGCTGAATCAAAGTCATAGCGAGGCTCTAAATGAGTTAAAAGAATCATAAATATTCAGATGTGAATCAAAAGAATTGTGTAAACTGAGATGAATGAAAAGAGCACAATAGGGAATCAAAAGAGTGTGAGGTGATTCAAATGAGTATCAAAGGCAAAGCCATAGAATGGATTGAGATTAATTGAAAGAATCAAGAATATTCTGATGTGCATCAAAGGAATGATGTGAACTGAGATGAATCAAATGAACCTAATGAGTGCAAAGAGAATCAATTGAGTGTGAGCTGAATCAAAGACATAGCGAGGCTTTAGATGAATTAAAAGAATCAAAAGGAATAATTTGAACTGACAATGAATCATATGAATACAAATTGAATCATATGAGTGTGAGGAGAATAAAAAGAGTCATGTGGGTTCAGTTGAATCATTTGAATTATGGAGATCGATATGAATCAAAGCTAAAAAATGATACATGAAGAATCATGTGGATTAAGATTAATCAAATGGAATCAAATGAGTGCAAGGTGAATCAAAGCAGCCAAAAGAGATTAAAACAATTGAAAATAACTGCAGTGTGACTCGCAAGAGTAAGGACAACCATATGAATATTACAAATGATTCCTATAAGTGAACTGTAAACCAAAGGTGTGTGAGAATCAAAAAAAAATCACATGGATTGCGATGTACAAAAAAAAAAAAAAGAGTCAATCGAGAGAACACTGAATGAAAACATTTTTAAGAGAATCAAAATCAAATAAGAGCAAGGAGAAATTCCAAACAGTGTACAGAGAGTGACCAGAATGTTATGGCTTGATATGAATCAAATAAAATCAATTTGTGCACCAGTCATGATTTAAGACGCTGAGGAGAATAAAATGAATGGTATAGATTTAAATTATTCAAATGAGTACAGATGGGTCAGAGGAGAATCATTTAAAGAGATAAAAATAAATCAAATGCAATGAAATTAAAGTGACTAAAATAAAGTTTGAATTAAGCAATAAACTTGAAATAATAGCAAGGAAAGAGCAAGAGCAAGGTATGAGCTTCAAACTAAGTGAGGTAAAGAAAACAAAAGAAGATTTAAAAGAATCAACTATCTACAGTGACTCACCTAAGGGCCAGAGCCGTTGACCACTTGTATCCACCAGTCCAGTTACAATAGAGACGCTTCTGGAACACTCGCTTACCTTTGGGATAAAACACATATCATCCAATGGAATCTCAAGAACAGTACTCAACAGTGTCTCAGTTTCACTGTCCAAACCCTGTACATCTAGTGTTCATTGCGGTCTCATTAGACAAAATGTAAAGCCTGAATCAGACAGTGTATTGGTTGTTGGTTATGTACCGAGGCAGTGCACATGCTCCAGAGCTTCACATGTTGCGTTGTAGCGAGTGCGAGGACACGCCACCGTCTGGCAGCTGCTGGAGGGTGAGCACTGATACTCTGACGGTTCGAGCTGCCAGCAGAAGCGACAGCGCAGAGAGAGAGAGAAGTTGAGTGTGGACTCGCCCTGCTCGTTCTGGAACAAACACGGAGCACCAGAATTTATACAAACAAGAGGAGGGAGGGTTAGGATCTTTTGAAGGAGTCTCTTTCTCACCAGGCAGTTCACCCCGGCTCGAGCGCGGCAGCTGTAGGTGTGCGTCCGGCCGTAGCTGCAGTTGTGATGCAGCTCACAGGTCAAGCACTGAGACGGGAGTTTAGAGCACAGTCCGCCGCTCGGACAGGAGGCGAGGTAATCATCGCCCACCAACGGAGACACTGTAATGCAATGACGCCAACACTAGATGACTCAGATTTTTGGATCTATACATCATCTGTGCAACAGAACACTGAGAGTGAGACGGGTCAGACCTGAGGTTTTGGTCAGGGCTACAGCGCTGGTCAGAACTGGATTCTGCTGAGACACATACGGAGCATCCTGAGGAGAACTCAGAGAGCCTGTGTGAGACAAGAGAACCTTAAACATGCATCCTTGAGCAATCTTATACTTAAAAACTCTCATTTTATTCTGTTCAAAAAGTTCAAGAGCTATAGAAACCGTTTCCATCTTTCCCTACATCTGTTTATTTCTAATTTTATAGTCAACAACAAACTCCAGATTTATTCAAAATTATTAATTTCATTCAAAAATAATTTCATTCGTACGTTTCAACATCAAATAATTATTTAAAATCTTCACTTAATAACGACTAATTAAATAAATACAGCAGCAAAGTGTAAACTCTTCAATGAGAGATTCTGTTTTCAAAGAACATACAAGCATATTACATCATGATTTTTAATTGCGAGGGAGAAGAAATAAAATGACACATTTTTTAAATAATATTCAATCACATATTTTTAACATATAGGTTCTAATTCCGATAAGCATTTCTCTCCGCTGATTGCTTGAGTCGAAAAATCAACGTTGAACAGAAACCCGATCGACCCAAATCCGCTCGGTCACGTTCAAAAGTATTAATTGTTTATCATAACAACCATATTAATATACTTACCGTTAGCAGCTTTACACAACAGGTCTAATAACAGCAGAAAAACGGTTAATATTAGGCTCATGATGTTTCTATTATCCATAACATGTCATTGCAGATACTACTTCCGAAAACGAAAGCTACATTTCCGGTCTACAAAATAAAAGGAATGGAATCGTTAACTAGATGTTAACATTTTATATGAGGGATTAAAAACAACGAATATCTTCACCCCCCCCACCCCTGGGCCTGAAATATTGTAGAGTACAATCGAAAACCAGTAAAAAAATGTTCTTAAAACAGTTTTTACATTTAGAGTAGATCACATTGATGTGCGTGCACGCACCCGGCGCCTTCACGTCGTGACGTCCGTACCCGGAAGTAAACACGCTGTGCCTCAGATGTAAACACAATTCTGAGATGAAAAAGATATGTAATTAAATTAATCTTTGACCCATATTCATAAAATCAGCAAGCAGGGGTTGCATCATAAACCCGAATGGCTGAGTTCGAGACGGATGACAACGCACCGTTCGACATTAAACACAGTTAATAATTACTTTTAAATTGACAATGGCGAATCCAGGATTCGCTCCTCCGAAGCTCAAAGACTTCATCCTCACCGAGAAACTGGGAAGCGGAACTTATGCCAGCGTTTATAAAGCTTTCAGAAAGGCGAGTAGTGATTATTGATGAGATTAACATAATTAAACATCACATGAACACTTGGTGTGTCTTCTACTCATTTACCCACGTGTAAATGTAATTTAAAACAGCAGACATAAACTGGAATGTATGTATTTCAGTATTATTATTGTTTTTTTTTTTTGTGAAATACCTCTATTATTGTTAACCTTTCCAATCACATGCCAAACATTGATTTTTGATACATCTTCTTTGAATGATTGACAGGCAGACAACAGGGAGGCTGTGGCTGTGAAGGTTGTCAGTAAGAAGAGCCTGAATAAAAGCTCCATGGAGAATCTGCTGACTGAGATCGAGATCCTCAAAACTGTACGACACCCCAACATCGTGCAGCTCAAAGACTTTCAGGTGTGGCAAAATCTCCATCGAGCAAGAATCATGTTGCATATTGGTCCAAAGTATCATCCTCGGATTGACCAGAGTTCAGATTACACGGTTTCGAAGTAGTCACAGATCTTTACACACTGAACGAATGGGTCACCGATGGTAAGCCAATGCTCCTAACCATGAGAAACACCAAACGTGGTGGTGACACCAAGGCAGAGGGCTCCCAGAAGCCTGGTGGCGAACTTACTCGAGCACGATGTCCAATGATTTGTATGGTGAAAGTTCAGTCTGATCCAAGAATCAGAGCGTGAGATGACACGGAATCAGAACGGGATTTGCCAGGCGAATTCCTCAAAACACATTGACAAATTATAATCATTAAGGTTTTACATCTTTTGGGAATAATCGATTTGATTTGCATCTAGATGCACAGGTTACACTTCATTCAAAAACAATATCCTATTAGAGACTGATTCAAGTCATTGTTAGAAGAATTAATATTCATATTTACAAATGTCCACGGAGTATGTTGTTTTTTAAAAACATGCACAAGCCTCTTGCCAACACTACAGGAAGGTGGGTAACATCCTGGATTTTTGGCACTCCATTAAGAAACGAATCCCTCCTCTGCTATCTATTTGGTTGTAGAAAGATATTACAATAGAGCGAATGAGAGATAAAAAATCTTCAGACCATCTTCAGATCATGACCATGCCTTAACATGTGCTTTATAGGGTACAAAACACTGCCACCTAGTGTCCACCAATAGTAATCACACAATAAATATAAGATTTACATGTTCGTTATCCCTCAGAAGTCCCTGCATGGACCGGTGCGTGTGCCAGAGTCTGTTCTGAATTGAGTGGGAATGGCACAGCTATTCTTTATTTTGATTTCAAATATAATGTGTAGGTTTCAAAAATTAGTTTTGATATTTTTTTTATTTAAACGTCATTGTAAATAGTTTGCAAGGTAAATGAAATTAAAATGTCATCTTTTAATTTCACAATTGGAAGTACAAAACCTGTGATATGGCTTGTGTTTATCAAAGTTTAGGCACAAAAAAGCACAATGGCATAAAAAGTGCTTGGAACAATGTATATGGTTTAGGAGAGGTTCAACTGTTTATTTTTTAATACAATTTTTTTAAGGGGGGGGGGTTATTGATTTTTATTTTGTCTCAACACTTGATTTGAACATTTACAATTTTAGGACTGTTGTGGAATACATTTGTAAAAAAAAGAAGCTGGGGTTGTGGTATTGCAACAGTATTAAAGATCATTTATTTGAGCAAATTGAAAAGGTAACGGACTTCTAAAGGGTTTTGGTTGTTGATGCGTCACATGACTTATATTTTGCTGTGTAAAGGCCTCATCTTCGAGCAGGCTCCAAAGTTATACCTGCGTTATAAGTAGTCTCTTCCGAAGACCCTCAGAGTGGTGGTCACTTACTTTTCCCCAATTTCAAAATGGTCCCAATGGTAATTTTGGTTCTCACTTGTTTAGACACATTATGTTTCTAAAAAGCCTGCAAATCACATTTATTCAGAAAACAATGAAATTCCAAAAGGTTCACATACTTTTGCTCAGCACAATATATTTCAAGACATTGGTGGTAGACATTTGAAGCATGCATGGATTGAAAATGGATCTCGCTCTGTTTTAGTGGGACAGCGAGAACATCTACCTGATCATGGAGTGGTGCTCGGGAGGAGATTTGTCTCGCTTCATCCGAAGTCGAAGGATTCTTCCCGAAAGTGTCGCTCGCCGCTGCCTCCAGCAGATTGGTACAAACAGACTCTTAGCACACATCCAGATATGTCTAGAATATGAGTGAGGACATTCACGTGTGTTTCAGCGTGTGCTCTTCAGTTTCTCCATGAAAGGAACATTGCTCACCTGGACCTCAAACCCCAGAACATGTTGCTGAGTGGAAACCTTCTGAAGCTCGGGGGTGACTCTCAATCACACAGCTATGGATGATTGAAGGACAGCAGGTGTTTATAGATGATGTTTTGCGTGTTTGCAGACTTTGGCTTTGCGCAGTACATGAGCATCTGTGAGGAGCTGCGGGGCTCTCCACTCTACATGGCACCGGAGATCATCTGCAAGAAACACTACGACGCTCGAGTCGACCTCTGGTCCGTCGGTGTCATCCTTTATGGTAACGACCACAACTGCCATCAGTAACAGGTTTCTCAACCCTGGAACCAGTGCTGGTTCAACCAGATAAAAAGCTGCTTTACACTTCGCTGATGATAACATTCATTGGATGAGAACTTGATGCTGATTGTCTGATTACATTCTTAAGGTGAATACTTGTTTCTGATTGGCTGATAACATTGTAGGCTCGGTGGCTTGACCGTGATTAGCTGATTACATTCTTAAGTTGAATCTTTGGTTCTGATCGACTGATGATATTATATGGTTGCTGATTGGCTGATGGCATTCTTAGGTTGAATATTGATTCTGATTGGCTGATCACATTAAAATGATGAATACTTGTTTCTGATTGGCTGGTGACATTTTAAGTTAAATACTTGTGTCTGATTGGCTGATTACATTCTTAAATTCAACACTTGATTCTGATTAGCTAATAACATTCTAAGGTTGACTGATAGCATTATATGGTTGAGTACTTGATTCTGATTGGCTGATAACATTATATGGTTGAGTACTTGATTCTGATTGGCTGATCACATTAAAAGGATGAATACTTGAGTCTAACTGGTTGATGACATTCTAAGGAGGATTAGATGTTGGATTGTGATTGGCTGATCACATTCTGAAGTTGAATGTTTGACATAATGAGGTAGAATACTTGATTCTGATTGGCTGTTAACATTCTTAGTTTTAATGCTTGATTCTAATTGGCTGATCACAGTTTATTCCGATTCTGGTTGTACCATTAACACACTAAATACATTAAAACTGGGAATTGTGAAAAACTCACTAATGAATCTATCGAACAGATTGAAACGGATGCATTTTAGAAACATTTAAATACCAGAACAATTTCAACACTATCTCTCTGTGAGCAGAGGCCTTATTTGGACGGGCGCCATTTGCTTCTCGCTCATTTGCTGAACTGGAGGAGAAAATTCGCAGTGCTAAACCTGTGGAGGTGAGAGGAACACACACTCTCCACCCCATCAACTGGCGCGGTGTCAATTCTCTCTCTCTCTCCCTAGATTCCAGCTGGAGTACGTGTATCAGCCGAATGTCGAGATCTGCTGCTACGTCTTCTGGACAGGGACCCAAACACACGCATCAGCTTCCATGAGTTCTTCCTTCATCCTTTCATCGATCTCGAGCACTCTCCATCTGCAGAGAGCCTTGGGAAAGCAGTGAGGCTCACACACAACCTCATTCAGACAAATATCTGAAGAAGATCAACTTCTGAAGTCTGTCCAAACCTTTTTTTTTCACCTTTCCCAAGCTCACCAACTGTAACCGTGTCTAAACCTTTTTTCTGGGGTGTGATTTTTCTGATAGTGGCTATGCGAAGAATATGAGATACTTGAGCAGATACACTTCAATTTCCTAGAAGGGAATGTGTGATCAAATGAACAGTGTTCATTTCTTGCAGAAAGCTCTGGTGCTGCTGGCTGTTGAAAAGGATGAGGCGGGCGAGCGAGCGGCTGCGCTCTCTCTCTACTGCAGTGCCCTTCAACACTTTGTTCCAGCTCTTCACTGTGAGAATCAAACACAGTCGAGCGTGTTTATTGGGATCATTTTTGGACGGGGTCTATTACAAAAGGAGCAGTTGATTGGTGACACCTTGTTATTAGGGCTTGAGCACCAAAGATGTGTTGAACCCTGTTGTTATTGTTCAGAGTATTATTATTACTTTTACGACTAAATGCGCTTTAAAAGTCACAGATTGTCAGAAGTGGTGAAATTTTATGTCTGAAAGGAGACATATGGGTTTAGTAAATGGCTCTAGAGCAGGGGTGCGCCCCCTTTTTCAGCTTGCGAGCTACTTTTAAAATGACCAAGTCAAAGTGATCTACCCGCTACAAAAACGTAAAACATCAATCAACAAACAATTATTTTCAACTTTATTGAGAATTGACAAAACACACATAATTATTAATTATTTAAATTTTTTGTAATAACCTGAGTTTAATTTGATGACTTGCACTGAATTGAATCATTAGAACAGTTGTGTGTGACCTGAATTTGATGGTAATAGTGATTTTTATGGGAGCTTTGATCCAAATAATCAAGAATGCTCTAATCAATATTTCTGCAGTACAATATGCAGGTGAGGAGTGGCGTGTTGCTTGATTTTGGTTGTAATAGAGCTATTTAGAATGAAGTTATGAAGCATATTCTGGGTAAAACATATTTTGGATCTGGTAATTTACAGACGGTCCCTAAGCGATTCCATGTCAGCGGGTTGCTCATAGACGGTAATGTGTTTCTGCGAATGCAGAGGGAAACTTGTTTTGATAAAAAAACGTTTTGTAGTTTGTCCGCTACATAACACAGATTAAAAATAGGTATTATTTGTTTACTAAGAACATTCTGGTCTTGAGCTATTGAGCAGAGAAAACCGAATCCGTGAATCTGCAGCTAACTTCACTGAACTGTGACGGGATGGATGATCAAATGATATCGTTTCCATTTCACGCCGCTATCAACCAGTGATCGCGATCGACGTAATGAGCACCCCTCCTCTAGAGCTAACAGTTTGTCGTAGACGGATGAAATCTGGCACACATGGGTAGAGTACCATAGATTGCATTTCCAAAATCATCAGAAATCGACAGTCAGTTATTTTGCAAAAAACTTTAAAAATGGTACTCATGCATGGGTCATACTTTTACGAACTCCTCCTAGAGATTTTATCTGTTTATCTCCAAACTTTATCAGTCTGATCTTGAGGCTTATGAAATGGTAAATTCGTTAGACGATGTCAGCAAGGTGGCCATCGAAACACAAAATGTCATCCTAAATATCAAGTTGTTATAACGCAGTCAGATCAGTCCCAGAAGTATGTTAATGGTACACATTGGAACACATTTACATGGCAATCTACAGTATCACTTATAGCACCACCAGGTGGCCACATGAAACGTAGCAATTAAGATAAAAAAAGTACCAAATTTGGCATGGTTGCCAATAAAATGGTTCAAAACAATAACAGAAGTTTTATATCTCAGTCACAGCACCATCTGGTGGTCATGAGAGCTTATTTTCTGGTTTTAATTTGCACTATTTTGCAAAAATGTTAAAAGTTAGGAATGTATACTTCTCCTAACATATGATTGGTTGTGGATCACTGCTTCCAGCTTAAATTCAGTTTTTCCCTAAGCCGCACACTTGTTTATCAACAAAGCGATAATACCAAAATCTGACTCTGACACCAACCAAAGCTGTTTTAAAATAAGTGAAAACATTTGGAGAGATGAAAATATTAAATATTTCCCTGACAATTGATCTCTGTGTTCCCAGATGAAACAGACAGACAGAAGAAAGAAGTGCTGAGACAAAAGGTCACTGATTATATCTTTAATATTTATTCTCACGATTCTGTTTTAGAGTCTTGTCCAATGAACACAGTGTGTGGGGAAGTGCAAAGTAGATATATACATCACTGGTTGTCAATAGAGGGCACCCCCCAGGCCCCCACCATTCGCTCGTGTTTTAAAATATTTCAAAGTCTTTTCAGAAGAGGAATAACTGAGCTTTTACGGTTTTACCATGTTCAGTAAGTGACTAATGACTCATTTTTCTTTTGAGGTGGAGTATATTTTTAAAAGCAGAGATTACAAAATGCAAAATGATTACGAAAATGCTACTAACAGTAAAAAGAACAAAAATGCTAACCATTTTTGGTTAACTTGGAGGTCAATGTTAAACTATGATCAAAATATTTATTTCAAAATGTGAGTTTAATGGCGGTTTGTGTCTCTCAGGTGAACCAGTACGTCTCTCGCGCAGAGGAACTGAAAGCACTGGTCAGATCTGATAACAGGATCAGCTTCGAGGAAGCCAGATCCAGTCGAAAAATATTGACAGGTAATACTTATCTGTTTTTCATTCTGAATAAGAAACAAACTTTTCAGTTAAATATATAGAGTGCTCATTAGCCAATCAGTTAACTTTTCAACCCCTAGAATGTTCATCAGCCAATCAGAATTAATCATTCAACCCTAGAATGCTCTTCAGCCAATTAGAATAGAGCTTTCAATTTAAGAATGTAATCAGCTAATCAGATTTAAAACCTATTCTCATAAGCCAGTCAGAATCAAGAGTTCAACCCTGGAGTGTAATTAAAATCAAGATGTAAACCTTAGAATGTCATCAGCCAATCAGAATCAAGCTTTCAACCCTGGAATGTCATCAGCCAATCAGAATCAAGCTTTCAACCCTGGAATGTCATCAGCCAATCAGAATCAAGAGTGGAACCCTGGAATATTAATCAGCCAATCAGAATCAAGGTTTCCACCCTAGAATGTTCATCAGCCAACAGAATCAAACTTTCAGCCCCTAGCATGTCAGCAGCCAATCAGAATCAAGCTTTCAACCCTGGAATGTCATCAGCCAATCAGAATCAAGAGTGGAACCCTGGAATATTAATCAGCCAATCAGAATCAAGGTTTCCACCCTAGAATGTTCATCAGCCAACAGAATCAAACTTTCAGCCCCTAGCATGTCAGCA
This sequence comes from Danionella cerebrum, assembly GCA_007224835.1. Taxonomy (NCBI): domain Eukaryota; kingdom Metazoa; phylum Chordata; class Actinopteri; order Cypriniformes; family Danionidae; genus Danionella; species Danionella cerebrum. The sequence continues at coordinate 155,089 of SRMA01016087.1, read as the reverse complement.
GCCAATCAGAGTTCTGCAGTTCTGTTTGCTGGATGTTTTAATGCTGGGCACTTTTTTTCTTGACAGAAATGTCCAGAGATCATCCTCGCTTGCTGGCCGCACTAGAAGTAGCATCTGTTGCGGTCGCCCGGGTACTTATCCTAAGGCTATTTGCGTAGAATGTTTGGCTGGCATGATGGGTATCATATTTTTTCTGCGGCTTGTGCAGGAGGAGAGCGGAGCAGAGGATTATGAGACTCTGGATCTGTACCAGCAGAGCTTAGGAGAAATGCTACTTGCTCTCGCAGGTAAGATCTGAGCGTTACAATAAATTGCGGCTACAGAGGCAGCGTGCTTTAGCTGGACAAAGAGGAAACTTTTGGCTTTAAAGTGTATCCTCAGGAGAAAGAAACTTGGATTGGGCATAACTGAAAGGAAACTATGTTTTTATGCGAATTGTCACTTGTTATTTTGCAGCGGAGTCGCAGGGTCGACGCCGGGAACATCTCCACAGCGAGGTGAGCTGAACACAGTCAAAAAAAAACCTCAACAACAACATGCTTGAGAACATGAACGAGCCACATCTTTTCACTGTAAATAAATGTTTGTACAAGCCCTTTGTCTTCCTTACCCGATGATGGAGAGCTGGGTTCTGTGTGTTTTAGATCAAGAGTCTGATGAGTCGAGCAGAGTACCTCAAAGAGCTGATCAAGGTAAGAAATGAACCATTGCTCCTGCTTTTCAGGAACAGGAAGTTCATGCTGTGGCAACAACTCTCTCTTCAAACATCTATCTGTGTGCAGATGCGTGAAGCTCAGACGGACGAATCGCTCAAGAAGGATTCCTCTGCCGAATCAGTCCGGTCCTGTACGTATTCAAAGTTTAGATTACTGTCTCACCGTTTTTTTTTTTTGTTGTTTTTTTTTTATGGTGAGCTGATTCGACAACAAAGCCACAAATAAAAATGTATTTTTAAAAGGTTCTGTCTCCTCTCTTTCAGCCTGCTGTGTACAATGACCACACACTCAAGCACTGCAAGAGTTTACTACTGGACGTCACCGATCCAGCAGTCTTTAATGTCTCTGCTCCCATTCACACACTGTCTATGTAAAAGGTCACTCTCTGGATTATTTATTAATAAAAGAATCGTCTGCATTTCTAAGTGTGGTTACATGTGTGCTTAAAACATTAAGACTTCTAGAGATGTTTTTGTCTATGAGTGTGCATTCTTTTTGTAATATCTAAAACAGAAATAAATTAAAGTTTGTAGAAACTTTATAATAACTTACTAAAATAAACTTGATCTGGCTGGTCTAGCTGCTCTTGGAATTAGTACTCTCTGATCCCAGCCTGTTCTTGGTCTCTAGTCACTGGTCTTGAAACTCTCCGGCCTTGACTTGATGACTTGGCCTGCTCTTGATCTCAATACTCTGGTTTTAGTCACAATACTTGGCCTGGTTTTGATTTCGATGCTCTCTAGTCTTAGTTAAAATACTCTCTGGCATGGGTCTAGACTCGATACTCTCAGGACTTGATACTCTCCAGCCTTGGGCTGGTCTTGATAGTCTCTGGTTTTATTTGCGATACTCTCTGGCATTGGCCTAGTCTTGATGCTCTCTGGGCGTGATCCTCTCCAGCCTTGACCTGGTCTTAATCTCAAACCCCTCTGGTCTTAATATTTTGTTGGATTTCATAAACTCTTTCAGACAGTTGGATTTTGTACATTTACACGTTTCAATGTTTGTTTGTGCTGCAAAAATATGCAGCACTTTTCTTATTTGCAAGCGTTGTGACCCTTGCAGCACGTGTTTCAAAATGTGAAGTTGCATGTCAAAAGGGTTCTGGTGCTGAATCTCACAACTGCTTGAACGAAACAGAGCCGTTTCAGCCGCAACACGGGTCATAATTTAAGACCTTTAAGAAGCACATTAATGTTTTGTAAGCACCTGTGGAGAAACGGGACAATGTTCTAATGTTTAGTATTAACTGTGTATCAGTATCTTTCGATTCTGCTGTAAGTGACCCACCTAAGAAAAGCTTCATGAGGAGTTTCTCTGACGCTTCAGTCAATGTCTCCCTCTCATGGTCAGACATGGCGCTGCTGCAAACAAATCACACCGAGCCTTAATTTATTGCTTCATAATCTCTGTACAAATAGATTTATTCCAGCTCCAACCGTCAAACCAGGAGAATAATTACATTACATTGATGCATTACACTGGTCATGAATGCATGTTACATCTGCGGTGCAGAATGGATTTGACAGAGAAATGAATCCAGACATCACAGATTAAAAGAGCAAACGGATGTATATTTGTCTAGTGGCTTTAGATGAACCCTTCACAGGAGCTCCGCCCTCCACATCAGAGGTGCTCTTATTGCTTTTCTAATCACATAATGGAAGGAGCTTATTATTATTATTACTGTTTAATATCTCCATCCACCCAAACATGGCTTCATTGCAACATAGACACAAAGAAGATATCTCACCTCAATATTTCAGAGCATCAATTGAGGGAAACCAGAAAGAAAAAGGTGGACATCTGCATCATCACGACACTAAAGCACCAGCACAAAACAGCACCACTGCATCGAGGGGAAGAGGGGGATTGAGAACGCATGAACGATCATACGCTGCAAAAATGCCAACCAAGAAATGTTAGACGACCTCAAAGTACTAGAATATATGTGCGAATGTATAGACGTGTACAGGATTTGGTCAGTGAAACTGAAACTGAGGTTTCTCTACAGAGAAGTTTCATTGTCCAAACCCAGCATTTAACATGCAGTGTTTCCCCAAGGTTTGTGGGCGGAGCCTAATGATGGACTTCAATGAATGAGGGTCAAATACTTGACTGCTGTTTATTATATTTTCATTTCGTAAGACACAAATGTTCCAACTTTGCCCCCAATTTGAGTTTGAGAAGGCTACTGCTTTTGGGAGGGTGCCCCGCCTCCTCGAAACACTGACATGTAACACGTGTGAATGTGTGATCGCATGGCACCACACCTTCTGGGTCTTTTCTCCAGATCTTTCTCAGTATGTGTGAGAGTGTGTTTGAGAGGCCGTGTCCCAATTCAGAGGTCACATCTTTCACAGATCAGCCGCTCCTTCGACCCCTGAGTTGGGACATGGCTTGACCTTGTGTCTGTGTGTTCACATAAGGCTGCATTTCTCTGCTGAGTTCTTTAGCTCCTCCAGGCCACTCTGCGCTTTCTCCTTCAGGTTATTCATGTCCAGGTTCTGGATGTTGGTCAGCTGTCCCAGCACAGACTGCTTCTGCTCTTCCTCCTGGTTATCCTGAGCGATCATCTTCGCCAGTTCTGTCGGTAGCTCCACGTCATCTTTAGCCGCCTGGATCTGAGTCTCATCAACCTCGTTCTGTAGACACAGTTTTAGAGAATCAATCATTGGGGGTTTTGATTTGTCTTGGTCCTAGTCACAGCTGGTTCCTTCTTAGTGGAGTTTGCATGTTCTCTTTGTTCTTGTGAAGGTTATTGCAGTTAATCTCAATGAAGCAACTTCCCCCCAAAAAAATGTAACGAAAGTCAAATGTGTGCAAAATTTATAACAAAATCTAATTTTTTTTTTTTACAAACAAACAGTACTTGCATTGCAAAAACAGGACAGTTTTAGAATACACTCACTGGCCACATTATTAGGTACACCTCTCCAACCACTTGACGATGCCAATTTCCAGTCAGCCAATCACACAGCAGCAACTCAAAACTATTTATTCACATTGACAAGGTGTAGACGATCTGCTTCAGTTCAAACCGAGCATCAGAATGAGGAGAAAGATGACTTAAGTCACCACAATCACTAGGGTTTATAGAAAATGGTCCAAAGAAAAGAGAAAAAAATATCCAGTGAGCGGCAGTTCTGTGGTCACAAATGCCTTGTTGATGCCAGACATCAGAGGAGAACGGCCAGACTGGCTCGAGCTGAAAGAAAGGCAACAGAATCTCAAATAACCACTCGTTACAATCTGAACACGTCAAACCTTGAGGCGGATGTGTTACAGCAGAAGAAAGATATTGCATACTTTTGGCCCATTGGTACCAATTGAGCATCTGGTCAATGCCACAGCCTCCCTGAGAATGTGTCTCAATCTCCATCCCTTCATGACCACAGTGTCCCCATCTTCTGATGGCAGCTTCATCTCGGACAAGTTTCACTGTACTCAAATGTTCTCCACAGTCATCAGATCTCAATCCAGTAGAGGACCTTTGGGATGTGGTGGAAAAGGGAGATTGATCATCGTGGATGTGCAGCCGACAAATCTGCAACCATCGTGTCGATATGGACGAATATTTCTCAGAGGAATGTTTCCAGTACCTTGTTGAATCCGTCACAAAAGGACAGAGGCAGTTCTGAATGCAAATTGGTCCAACCTGGTACTAGTAGCAAGTACCTAATAAAGTGGCCGGTGAGTGTACTGCCACCATTTTTTTAAATGCAAAAAGAAATATTGCTCCATCGTGCGTGGTGGTAGTTTTACAGCCATTTAAACTTGATGTGCAAATGCATTGCAGGTGTTTTTGTGTTTTCACGATTGATCGACTCATGAAATGCTCATTCCGTTCTGATATTTCTATTTCATTGTAGCCTCTATTTTAACCTTTTGTTCCATGTTAGTTTTGTTGTATCCTGTTATTAAAGAGCTGTTCATCTCTGAATTGTGAATCAGTAGAAGAGGAGGCTTTTCAAGAGGAGATAAACTTATGCTCTTCTGTCAGAACTTCTTTTGTAACCTTCTAGTGGTGGTCGCACAGCAGAGCTCTGATGCTCCATGGCCGAGAGCAAAAAGCAGTCAGGACAGGCAGTGAGATTGTACACAAATGGAAGTAGCAGAAAATAACATCACATAGACATCATTAGGAGAATGATTTCCAGCCCCTTTCACTCACCTTTGGCAGTCTGTATTTATCTCTGAAGTGAGACCTCACTGTCGCCCGCTCCGCCTTCTTCTGAGCGAAACTGGCGTCTCTCTCCTGTCTGAGAGAGAGAAAGTGAAAAGGCTCAAATCGCATCCAATCTCAGCTACCTGACAGTCTCCACATTTAAACCGAACTCCTGGTGCTTTTTGCCAGGATGCTTATTTAAATAAAGTTCAAGCAGGACCTTTAAGGCTTGTGGAATAAAAACGTGACTAGCTAATCCACTTCAGAGAGTTTGTGTTCATTTGATCATGAAGAACAGCTCTATGCACAGAGAAAGAGATCTGCGAGGAGTCATCCACGAGGATTAAACTGCTGTCCTCTGCAGGCTTTGGAAGCATGGGATAAATACCTTCAAAGAGAGCATTAAATGTGGAATGTGCAGCAGAAATCCTGTCAGAACTGTGTGACGTTCTTACGTTAATTACTTTCTTACCATAATGACGAAATCAACATTAATCTCTACATTTCTTTGCACAAAAACGAGTACGTAAGGGCTCTCCCATGTGTTTTCCCTCCTACACCAGCTTCGTTTTGGAACGTCAATCAACGAGAATTTATCGATAGGGTCAGACAATTTCCGGTCAATTTGCGAGTGAGCTTTGTCTCCAATTGGCCACTCTGAGCCTTTTGGTGGATTTTACAGTGATGTGTAACAGTAGATTAAAAGAAATAGAAAAAAAAAAACATTTGAAACATTTTCCAAACAATTAGAGCAATGTGAGCAGCATATTATTAAAAATAAAGCGTCACAGAACCTTTAACATATCGATATTACCATTATGTTTGCTATAGAATGAAACAAATTCATAAAGAACCCCTATTAAAAAGTATAATTAACACATTGTCACATTGCTTTACAACAAACCATGACCAAGATTCTCCACTAGCCATGTTTCAAAAGCGACCTGTTTCTAAAAAAACCTAATTTATAAAAGCCTGCATTTATCAAAAATGCTAAAAATGTTGGTACAAATAAAAAAATTGTATTATAGATTGTAAGATTGTACAATATGCAAAACTGAACTTTCATTACTTCTTTTTTCAGTGATCCTTAGGAAATACATCACTGACTGTATTTAAAACATAAATATTCTAAGTCTCTGCATGCACCGGTGTGTGTGCCAATCACACCAGCTGATTTGAATTAGGTTTGAATGACGAGACCCAATTATTGTTTAATTTTGATTTCAAATATAATGTGTAGGTTTCTGAAAGGTTATTAGTTTTTATATTTTCAGCTTTACATGAACATTACAAAAGTTATGACACGTATTTTGCAAGGTAATTCAAAAAAAGAAGTGAAGAAGAAAAAAAGAAAAGAAGAATAATCCCTGTAAGTACAATGCATGTAATATGGCTTGTATTTTTCAAAGTTCTGGCACAAAACAAAGTATGATGGTACAAAAAGTGCTTGGAACAGTGTATAAGATTTAGGAAAGGCTTTCCTGGTTTTTAATAACATTTCGGGGAGATTTATGAATTTTTATTCATATTCTCAACACTTTGGATTTTTACTGATTTACAATTGTTTTGATTTTGCAGTGAACAAATTTATATAGTACAATATTTAATACTCAGAACTCATTTTTTGTACAATTTCAGGTGTTTTGTGGAATTATTGTGTAATGTAATGAAAAAAATTCTTTAAAAACAAAAAAATTTGTACACCAAAAATGATATCAACATTGCCACACAAAAAGTAATTTGTTACAGAAAACTGTAAAGTAGTAAAAACACTCAAAAAGGACCTCTATTTGGGTTTAGGCAAGTTTTATCATTTTAACACACAGATTAAAATAATATTTCTGATTTTGGCTGATGTGCTGTGCATCCTATAAGTACAATTTACATTAAATAAGTATATTAATACTAAATTCTTAATTTTAATCTGTTTTTGATGGAGGCTTGATGAGAATATCAGACTTTTTATCAGCTTTGTACTTCTGTATGACAACAAAAAAGTTTAGCAAAGGTAAAAGAAAAGCGTTTCATAAACATGATTGGAAAAATGATCAGTGCATGGAAGAAAGCCCAGTGCATGTGGAGCTGTGCTTGATAGGGGGGGGAATCCATGAAAGATGAAAAGTGACCCCTTATAGTGAAAACCGCCCAGTTCAGGGTTAGGGCTGATCAACTTGTGCATCCCTATATTTTAACAATTATGTATTATGGCATTTTTTTAAATACTTTTAAATACTCAAACTCACAGTTTATTCCCATGATTTAATGTTAATTCCCATGGAAATGTTTCCCGTTTTGAGAATCCAGAAATTTTGCAATTTCCAAGTCGATATACCAATATCGACTCACTAGATCCCTTTTATAGCAACTTTTTTCACAAGAATAATAAAGCAGAGTAAATGTAAGCTGATATAAACCCACCAAATACTGTATATTTCTAAGATGATGTTAGAAATTGTTATAACTAAAAATAATCTAATCTTTATCTGTGTTACGTCATCATTCAGCAACTAAATAAAAATAAACAATGTCAAGTTTTATTCTTAGTTAAATTAAACATAATATATTTCAGCCATGGGCCTCGCTTTTGTTGTTTTGGCCTTCGGTAAAGAAATTTCAGAATCATCTGTGTCTGTTACATGAGATATGCAGATGTTTGCAGGAGCATGCAGGAAATGTGCTTTCACACAGCATGTATGGCAACACAGGCAGGGTGCGGACACCCCGGAATCACCTCCCTAAGCCCATGCTCGGCCGCCTTGTCAACACCCTCCAACCTTCATGGAACAAGCTCCCCAAAAATGCATGCTTAAATGACTAAGTACAATTTCACCCATGTCTTTGAGGGGGGGACAACATTAAAACATAAATCTCTAAAAAGAAAATTTGGCCGTCCTGACATCCATGACTAAAAGAATGGGTTGCTTTGCCAACAGAGAAGAAATAGAACAACATCGAGAGGCTACAGGCGGTCATTAAGGTTAAAAGGGGGAATACAAAATATTAAGAGCTGAGTGTAAACTTTGATTAGGATCCTTTGGAAAGTAAACATTTTTTGATAATAAATGGCTTCACACAACCACTTACCTTGAGTGTGGATTTTTTTTTGTGTAATAATTCATATTTTCGGAATATTTTGCTTTGATCGTGAATACTTCTGAGCACAACTTTAGATTCAACACCGAACACTGAGCATGGAAACAAAGTCCTTTTATAGGGCAGAATACCGATGATCCAAATCAGCCAAATTACAAGTTGACATTAAAGAAACAGTATCTGGTGTTGTGGGGTATTTGGAGTGCCCCCGGTGGTATGGAGCCACAGAATGTTACAATGTGTCCTCTGTACATATTACTAAGTATTAAAACTGTGCAAAATCTCTGCAGTCCAATAAAATAAAAAGGTTAAAATTTATTTAAAGGTATGAGGAATAAAAGATGAGCACCAGAAGATCCTTGTGACCCTTCTCAGGACCTGTTTTATGTATATTATTAGTGCAAAATGTATATTCAAATATATTTTTAGTGAACCTTCCACAGGTTCTAATTCAGCTGCGGATATTGCTAATAGTCTTACTCATATATTTATTTTGATTAAGATTAAACTCTAGGAATTTGAAAAACGTTTTGTCCAATAAAACGCTTTTTAGTTAATTTGCCCTTAAGTTTTACCGTGCTCGTACTCCGCTTAAACACAAATCCCAGAAAAAACCTGATTTAAGAGATTAAAAAGACAACTTTCAGTCTTAAACTATGCACCTCTGCAAATCTACTTTCTGTGGAGAAGAGCTGGATTAACAGCATGACAATGAGCCCCGAGAAGGCTGTGAAATCTTAATTTCCAAACATGGCAGATATTCAAAGCGATGTCAACACAGCCACCTGTTCATGTGTATCGCTTCTGTATGAACTGATTGCTAAAGACAAACAAATTCGGGTGTGATGTGGGACATGTTTTAGAGTCCACTGGTTACTTAGGAAATGATTGAAAGTGTTTTTAAAGAGGTAGGTTGGTATACACTCTAGTTTATGGTCCTGTTTCTTTGTGTTATTTGTTCTGATCTAGTTTTTAAAAGTAGATTATAATTAACAATATTTTAAACATTATGCTAAAAGTAAATACTTCACATCAACGAATGATTCACAGCTATTGATAAATACCTAGGATGACATACATTCGGGTGTAATTACAGCCTCGGGTATCTTATATTTGGACAGTTCTGCCCATTGCTCTTGTCCACGGAGTTGGATAGACAGTGGTGATGTTCAGCCAATTTCTGATCATGATTGTAGGATGGGATAATAGGATTCGAGTCTAAACTCTGGCTCTGCCACTCAAGGATATTCACATCCTGAAGCGAATTCTTTCAAATCTTTGTTTGTGTTTTAATGAACCATTGCCCAGTCCGGGGTCCCCTTCACCCTGGAGCATTTTTTAGAAATTCTCTATCTTGTCCACAATATGATGTTGCCACCATCATGCATCACAAAGAGTTCAATTTGTGTCTCAGCAGACTAGAAAATTGTCTCCAATAGGGTACCTTTTACTCAGTAGTCTACACAGAAGAACAAGGTGGCCTTGACAGAATGAGCATTGGGTTCTTGATCACCTCCCCAACTAGGATCCTACCCTGCTCAGTTTATATGGGAAGCATCCTCTGGTAGTTAAGAACTTCTTTAAAAAAAAAAAAAAAAAAAAAAAAAATGGTTTGTGCTCTGAATAATTTCCAAATAATGTTAAATTAACTGTTAGGTGGACCCATATTAAGCCGTGAAAACATCTAAAAAAAAAAAACATCGGTGATCAATGTTGAGCTTCTTGAAAAAAGGCTGTGAAAACGTGTAATTAGCAAAGTACCTAAACAAATGTCACCATGGGGTATTGTGTGTAGAGCATTTTTAATTTCATCCATTTTTAATCAAGGCTCTCAAATTAAAAATATGGGGCCAGGAACACTTTCCGCATGCTCCATATAACTGGTGTAAAATAATAATAATTGTGCCTGTAAGCCTTTCAATTTAGGTTGTCCCCATTTAAAAAGGTCAGTGTTATTCTGCCATTATCTTCTAAATGGAATATTTGACTTGATTGGAATTAAATTGAAGTGTTCATAATAAAGCATACACAATGAGTCAATTAATAAAGCATTCAACAGAAACATTAAATACACTTTAGTAGTCAGCTGATCTCATTCGGTAGCAATAGCATTTTAAACTGAATGATAGTCATCATATTAATCAAATATCTCTAAAGTTAGTCTTTTTTTAACCTTTAGAGACATTCATAAACTGGACAAAAATGGTATTATAAATTTTTTTTGCGTGTACATCGGTTCCACATGATTTTAGCAAACATGATTTTATTGAATCTACAACATATTTTAATGATGTGAAATCAATGTACACAATAAAATCAAGTTTATTTATGAGACTATTGTTGTGGAACTAATAATTTCAGTGAATGATACCAAGTTAACCATTTGAATTGCCCCATTATTAACGCCTTTAGACCTGAATTATTTTTAACGTGCCTTGAAGGTCTCTGACATTGCTCACAAACAATTGACCAACATGAAATTAAAATAAGATAAACTGATATAGTTGTATGGCTATATCAAAATAATCTGATGAATGGGAATAAAATATTTCAAGATTTTTTTAAACTGGAGACAATTGCTTTATTTGAGTAAATGTTGAATTCGTTTTTCAGGTCACCAAAATTCATTGTCATTTTAGAGAGTGTTTATGCCATTTCACTAAATGAAAAACTCTAATTTAATTTGAAAAAGCCTTTTAATTTGAGCAAATTTCTCTTGGATTAAAAAACAAGGCCTGAAATTTAATATTTGCTCATTTTTACTGAAAGCCCAAAGTCAATTTAAAGTATAGCTCATCAAAAAATTTAATTAACATGATATTGTATCTCTAGTTCAAATATCTTCGTCATTGTTCACAATAACTACAGCAGTTTATTTAAATCAACTTAAAATTTGTGGAGAACTTGGCTCTTTTTCGACTTAATTATATTTCTTTTCCCAAACACTCGAACACACTTGTTAGAATGAGCAACTTTATTCAACGTATCTCTCTTAAAATGTAAAGATTCGTGCGTAATTGAATAATATTGTACGTTTTTATTCAATTTTCACTGAGGCGGATGCTCCCAGAGAGAGATGAGCAGCTCTTGAGCTCAAACGAACCGAGAGAATTTGGCGCGGTTTATCAGCAACCGTTATTAAAGCGTCACACAAACGCGCGCAAATAACCGACAAACCTGAGCCAATTAAACTATAAAAATCAAGAACGTGTTTGTTCTTACTTTTCCTCCTCGAGCTGTTGTTGATACTCTTCGAACTCTTCTTGAGTCATCCCTTTCGCAGCAGCTTCAGATTTCTCTGCTTCAGGTTTCTCCTCCGTCAAACCTCCTGTCAGATTCTTTAAATGCCCCCCTACAACGTGTTTAACCATAAAAGCCATCGTTAATTTCCTTTATACTCGAGCTCTTGGTCCAAAATTGGTTTAGATCCAGTTATTGGACGGTAATTTGCTCTGGAAAGCCGTTTCCCAAGCAAAACTCCGTCCGCTCGTTTTAGCTGAGGTAAAGTGAAGCGATGTGTTTCATCTCCTGAGCGGAGTGAGTTTGGTTCTCCATTCCAACCAATCCCATCATCACTCAGACGAGTCTTCCCGCCCAATTCTACGTAGAGTGTTTTTTTTTAGCGGGCGCGCGTGACTTGTCACAACGCATCGCGCCTCGGTTTTCCGTTTGACTTCAATTCGGCTAACGGGATGACGGTAAGCAGACAGGATTCGGTGCGTCTACAGCATCCATCTGGAGAGACGAGGAGTAAATCCCACGAGGAGAAAGTGTGAAAGCAAATGTGTGAAGAGCAATTCTAACCAAAAGAAAAAGCTGCTCAGCTTGACGGTTACATCAGCAACATTAGACATCTAAATGTATTTACATTTAGTAGAAAAGGGCAAAATTCTGGTCTCATTGACACCTGAAATGGCACCATGAGGATCACAAATATACCAAAACGATTTGGAACGGTATAATGCTAATGTTATCAGCACATAGATTAAAATCAAGTAATCCCCAAAGATCCTAGAATGAGCTTTGAATCTGTTTAGTGGACTCCTGGAGGTTCTAGTCTGGATGAGGTTTAAATGAGCTCAGAGAACACCTGGAGGTTCTGTGTGAGGTTTAAATGGGACTCTTGGAGGTTCTGTTTGAGGTTTAATTGAGCTCAATAAACTGCTGAAGGTTCTGTGCGAGGTTTAAATGAGCTCAGAGAACACCTGGAGATTCTGTGTGAGGTTTAAGAGAGCCCATAAAAAACCTGAAGGTTCTGGGTGAGGTTTAAATGAGCTCATGAGACATCTGACGGCTCTGTGTGAGGTTTAAATGAGCTCAGAGAACACCTGGAGATTCTGTCTGAGGTTTAACTGAGCTCAGTAGACTCCTGAAGGTTCTATGTGAGGTCTAAATGATGGTTTGATGGAGCTCAGGAGACTCTGAGATTCTGAGTAAAGTGTGAATAAGCTCAATGTTTGGATGAGCTCAGAGGACACATGAAGGTTGTGGACAATGTTTGGATGAGCTCAGTTGACTCCAGAAGCTGGATAAGACTTAAATGGGTTCAGTAGACTCCTGAATGTTCTGGGTGAGGTTGGAATTGAACTCAGGAGATTCCTTGAGGTTTGAATGAGTTGACTCCTGAATGCTCTGGAGGAGATTTGAATAAGATCAGTAGACTCCTGGAGGTTTTTTTTGAGGTTTGAATGTGCTCAATGGACCCATGATGATTTTAAAAAAGGTTTGAATGAGTTCAGTGGACTCCTGAATGCTCTGAATGAGGTTTGCATGAGCTCAGAGCACTACTGGAGATTCTGGATTAGATATGAATGAGCTCAGTAGACCCCAGATGGTGATGGGTGAGGTTTGAAAGAGCCTAGTGGACTCCTGAAGGTTCTGGGTGAACTCCAGAATATACTGACTGAAGTTCCTGACAATGAATCAAAATTATTGCTCATATTTGGTGAGAATAAAGAGTTATTAAACCCTAACGTACATACACTCACCAACACTCTGGAATATCATGTTTTCAGTGAACATCAATCTCCTCTCAAAAAAAGACCAAGCCAGGGTTTGAAAAATTAACCTCAATACTGAGGTAGCAATGCTGATTACTGTACATTTAGCCAAACATTGAGGTTTAAACTGTTGCAAACGCCACAAAAATATACCTAAAATCTCAAACCTGACAGGTTCATGACTAAAGAACATCTCCCTGAGAACAAAAGTTCCAAAACATTCATCTGTAATGCAATGTAAGCCAAGCTGGATAAAGCTTAGAGATGAGAAATATAATTACATGCAAGCATTATATAAACAGCCTCCATTACTCCCAAATTAATCAACACCAGATGATTAAAACAAATCATACATCCCTGTGCATCCTGATAATGTCGCTATTTTTGCCTCTTTCTCACTTTCTCTTTAACACCCTCCTCCTCCTCCTCCCGCGGGACTGAATCATTCTACTAACAAACTGTTCTGTCGCTCTGGCTCAGGGCAATGACGGGCACACACACAAACACACATTTATCTCTGCTTCTTACCATAATAACAACCTAAGAGCGTGCTTGGAGCTTCAGGATTTTACTGGCTGATATTACATACTGGAAATAAGATCATTTATTGTTTTGGCAGAAAGACAAGTTCTTCCTTAATATCAATAGGGTGTCTACGTACATGGTTCCCACAAGGTCTACCTTATATTTATTTCAGAGTGTAAAGATCTGACTGGTGAAATCAGGTTATGCGATCTGATAAAACCAGAATGAGCCTGTTCTAAAGCATGGGCTGAGTGCAACGTGTAAACCAGGAGGTCTCCTCCTGAGGACGGAGTGAAGGACCCATGACGTTCCTGTTACACCTTAAATGACGAGATGATTTCCAAGTTTACAAATGAGGTCAGGTAGCTCATGAGACACGAATGAGGTTTGAATAAAGATCCTGGAATGAGGTTTAAAAGAGGTCAGCATATACATTAAGATCCTGAATGCGGTGAAGATACTGTTTAAAATAGCTCTCCTGATTTGAATTAATTCAGCCAACAAACAACCTGCACATAGAGAATGACCAAAGCTGACTACTGAAGGTACTGAATGAGATCAGCTGAGAACTGAAGACACTGAATACGTTTACATTTTTGCATTTGGCAGACGTTTTTATCCAAAGTGACTTACATTTGAATGAACGAACACATTTTTGTCAGTCCCTGCTTTCCCTGGGTTTTGAACCCATGACCTTTGAGTTGTTAGTGCAATGCTCTACCAACTGAGTCAAAGGAAAGCATGAATAAGATTTGAACAGGGTCAGCTGACTCCTTAAGAGACTGAATGAGGTCAGCAGACACCAAAAGACCACAAATAAGCTCAATGGACTCCTGAAGATCCTGAGTGTGACTTGAATTATGTCAGTCATCAAACACCTGTACCTAGAGAATGATGTAAGCTGACTACTGAATGTACTGAATGAGATTAGATGATTACTGAAGACACAAAATGAGGTCAGTGTACACCTGAAGATACGGAATGATATTTGAACATGGGTCAGCTACCTCCTGAAAATACTGAACAAGGTCAGCAATCTCATGAAGATGCTGAATGAGGTTTGAAAGACGTCAGCAGCATCCTGAAGATACTGAATGAGCTCAGTGGACTCTTGAAGATCCTGAGTGAGACTTGAATTAAGTCATTGGAAACCTGAACATACAGTAGTCAGCTGACTACCAAATGAGATCAGCTGACTACTGAAGATATTTATTGACGTCAGTTTACACCTGAAGCTACTGAATGAACTTTTAAAAAGGTCAGCTGCCTCCTGAAGTTACTGAAAAAGGTCGGGTGACTCCTGAATATACTGAATGAAGACAGTTCACCCCTCAAGGTACTGAATGTGGTCAGCTGACACCTGAAGACAATAAATTAGGCCAGTTGAAGATACTGAACTCCTAATGAAGTCAGCTGTGTCCTTAAGATACTTATTGAGGTAGAAATGAAGTCAGCTCATTACTTAAAAGATAACAGAACAAGTTTTGAATGAGGCCAGCTGCCTACTGAAGATGTGAATGAAATCAGATCCCCCCTAAAGATACTGAATGAGCTTTGAATGCTGTCAGCTGCAGATTTGAATGAGGTCAGCTTGATCTTCAAGATACTGAAGATTTGAATGCTGTCAGCTGCATCCTCAAGATACTGATTGAGGTTTGAATTGCTTACTACTGAAGAGATAACAGAGCAAGATTTGAACGAGGTAAGCTGCCTCCTGAAGATATTAAATTGAATCAGGTGACCCCTAAAGATACTGAATGGGATTTGAATGAGGTCAGCTTGGTCTTCAAGATACTGAAGATTTGAATGCTGTCAGCTGCATCCTCAAGATACTGATTGAGGTTTGAATTGCTTACTACTGAAGAGATAACAGAGCAAGATTTGAACGAGGTAAGCTGCCTCCTGAAGATATTAAATTGAATCAGGTTACCCCTAAAGATACTGAATGAGATTTGAATGAGGTCAGCTTGATCTTCAAGATACTAAAGATCTATTTTGAATGTTGTCAGCTGTGTCCTCAAGATACTGAATGAGGTTTGAATGAAGTCAGCTTACTACTGAAGAGATAACAGAACAAGTTTTGAATGAGGCCAGCAGATAGTAAATGAAGTCAGGTGACCCCTAAAGACACTGAATGAGATCTGAACAAGGTTAAATGCACAGATTTTAAGACGACTAAGTTGGGATTGTTTAGGGACTCAGATGGTGAAAGTGTGCTTCACCCTAGAATTGAACCCCAGTGAAAATGATGGAGATGACTCCTGGGATGACTGAAGAGTGCTCTGACTTTCTCCAGAAGCATGAGATCTGGAAACCCAAAGTAGCTAGAATTTTTAAGTAGTGTCACTGTGCGCATACATAAAAATGCAAATCAGTATTTAGACCATGTGTTATTCACAGCCAAAGTTCATTTTGGGTCTGGATGGCTGAGCGCAGATGAGGTCGATGAAGCTCATCATGGTTCTGTTGGTTTAATAGCCCACGGCATTGAGCAGACGATGCAGGGTTCTGCAGATCTCACGGGGTGTGTGTGTGTGTACATGAGAGCGGGCACGCATGGATGCACATGTTATATAATAAAACAAAATTGAAGCATGTTCAGAGAGGCTTCAGAAATGAGTGTTTGTCCTCTCCATTCTAGGATGAACGAGGTCAGTGGGATGCAGACGGTCAGGGGGAGGCTGATCTGTGAACTCAATCCAGCTCCAATCGGATGGCGCTCTCCACCTTTATTAATCATGCACTGAAAGAGATCAAACCGTGATTCTGGATGCTTTGGGTGTTATTTAAATGAGAGAAAACATGCTCACACAATACACAACACTCCCACTCTACCTTATCTTTGAATTACAGAATACTGCTTCAGAGACGTTTGATTTGACCTGTTGTGCCAGCTTAATTAAGCCAAAGCCACATTGTTGAACTGATGTTTTGCTTGTTTTTATCGTGTACAACCACAACAGTTCAGAGCTCTGTGTAAATCCATTGCACAGACACAGAGATCAGAGCACGGCTGAGCGACCCGATGCTCCTCTACACACATGGGTTGCAGCAGAAGAACAGCAGCTGTTCAGGAGCTGAGAACATGACGGAACACATCCATCACTCCGTTCATTCACCTCATGCATGCCCACAGACAGATGAACATTTGATTTCTGATAGGCTGGCCTGAGGTTTCTCTGTGACCTTGATCTACCCACCTCACTCTAATGAGTCACATGATCAGGAAGTAACAGATTTACAAAATGGTTTTACAAGTTACAGTTGTGCTCCAAAGTTTAAATACCCTGGGGGAAAAAAATCACAATTTTTTCCACTCATAGTTAGTGGTTGAAGTGATTTATTGTCAAGTTATTAACATCAATGACAGCCTGAAGCTTCTTGAGGTAGTTGTTGATGAGGTTCTTTATCTTCTCTGTCGGTAAAGCAGCACATTCTTCTTGGCATCCAACTCTTCTAAAAAAACGTCACGTTTGAGTTCTTCACAGAGTGATTCAATGATATTGAGGTCAGGAGACTGAGATCCACTCCAGAACATTCTCTTTGTTCCGGTGGAACCCATGATGAGTGGATTTGTCCTTGTGTTTTGGATCGTAGTCATGTCCAGTAACGTCTCATGCACAGCTTCTGGGCGGATGAGGCACATTTGTCTCCGGTATCCTTCGAGAACATGCTACACTAATCTTCCCATCAGTTTCCTGTGCCTTTGGAGCTCAAACATCCCCAAAACATCAGTGACCCGCCTCAGTGACCCCCACGTGCTTCAAAGTGGGAATGTTGTTCTGTTCATGTTGAATCCTCTCCAATTGTAGCATTAATAGTTGCGGCCAAAAAATTCAATTTTGGCCTCATTGCTCCAAATAGCTTTGTTACAGAAGTTTGAAGCTTGGCGGCTACTTTGTGGCATTTGTGCAGTAAACTTTCTTCTGGCAACTCAACCATGCAACACATTTTTCTTCAAGTGCAAGTTTCTGTCGTCACTATGATTTAAAAAGAGTTAACACAGTTGTCTGACAATAAATGGCTTCACACAACAACTAACTATGAGCGGACAAATGTTTTAGAGTTGTAATTAATATTTTCTAAAAAAAAAAAAAAAAAAATGGCCAGGAAATCAGAAAATTTGCCAGGGTGTGTGAACTTCTGAGCACAACTGCACTTTTACATCTCAGGTATGAAGTATTGCAGATGCTGGAGCTCCCAATGTTGGCAAAAAAAAAAAGACGGGTTGAGGGTATGTAATTACATAATTTTAAAAACACACGCAAATTACAAGTTCTTACTATTACAAGTACAAGGGGATGCCCATCCACTCTCTCTGCCCTGAGGAATGTTTGTCTGTGACTCAAGCCAAAGTCTGTTGAAGCCAAATATTAAAATAAATAAATAATAAGCAATATATTTGATATCCGCGAGGGAAAAGTAGCAGTAGGATTTATACGCTGGAATCAGTTGCACCTTAAAGATTTGCGATCTGATTAAAACACTAATTTCAGACACAGCATTTCCTCCAAAAATAAAATATAGCCACTGTGTCTGAATGGTTTTCTAGTATGGAATCAATGAGCCCAGTTCAGAACCTCTTCATCGAAAGTTCATATAGATTCAAAGCCAAGAGCAATGGTGGGCAACTGTTTACAAAGAGAGGAGAGATGGAGATGATGCATGACACTATTTATGGGGGATTTATTAATAATTGAATGCATTTGTTTTGGCTAATTTAAACAAAAACTCTTTAGCATTTTAGGAGGGATTTTCTAAGAGTGACTGGAGACTCCTGATCTAACCTCTCTCTGAGAGCCAGAACTCCATCTGGTTTGTAGATGATCAAACACTAATTTTATGCAAGAAAATGAAATTCATTATTTATAAAAATTTCTTTATAGTTTGTATCACAAAAAAACTTTTACTTAACGTAAACACACACACTTAAAGATCAAAAACAAACTAAAAAGTGAGCAACACAAAATGAGTAACATTACAAAATGACCTTAAATTTTTTTTTTTGCCTGTCCTGATCTCACACTGGTTTTTGCTTTTGAATGTCTACAGGAAGCGACTCAAAGGACATTTTCCGCTATTCGCATCCCATTTATCCAGACCCAGCAGTCGCAGTGTGCCTCGGAGCTGCTAATAATCGAGAAAGGGGAAGAGCGACTGAGCGAGTGCTGAGGAGGAATGAGAGCTTTGTTTTGAGGTGGTCAAGTGTTTTAAATTCCTTGAGGTTGATTGTCCAGCTCTCTCCCTTTTCATAGAAGCACCAGCTACACTCAAGATATTTTCCAATCTAAAATAAGATTTAACGTGGTTCAATTTCATGTTAGCGTTCCATTACATTTTACATTGAACAATTTCCAGCTCATTTCAATAGCAATTTTAAGTAAATGGTTATCCTCATCCGAGGGGTATTCAACAGAAATTTAAAGAGGTCCGGTCTCACAATTGTTTTGGAAGTGAAGGTCCAGAAGAATATAATGTCTATTTACTGCAAAATATTAATAATTCAGATGAAATTAATATCAAACTAATTCAAAATCCTTTTGACAAATATATTGTCATGCAAAAATTTAACTGAGCGTTATCTTATTTATGAAATGAAAACACGTTGCTTTTCAAAAATGCTAATTTTACTAAAAAAATGAGATGAAAGAATAAGAGTTAATAATTATTCTAAAGTACATTTTAAAAGCCATTATATACTGTTTACCCAAGATGGACAGTGAAACTGGAACACTGTTCAGTATTGTTTGAGTTTCACTCATTTTAAAATAATAATATTTTGATATAATTAGAGTCAATCTTTCATTGTTCTACTATTTACTTAAGTGTTAAAATCAGGAAAAACCATTAGCTTTTTTTTATTATTTGACTTGAAATTATTATAATATAAATACAAATAATTTTTCTACCGGTTCAGGGCAGTTTCTTTTATCAAAGACCAAGCAAGATTATTGTGAAGAGTAACAAGAGACGTTGTTTTCAGTCTTAAAAGCAAGAAATTACGAGTCTAGTCTAGACCAGTTCTTTGCTGGATTGCATAACTCCCCTTATGCCACTGCATTTATTCACAGGTAATTAATGGCCATCTCCATGGAGACCGATTGTCCTTCGGGCATCTTCATGTGTGACCATTTTACTCTCGTGCTTATGGAGCTTTCCATTTTTAGGACATGAATATATCATATTAGTCATCGAGCTTGTAAGAGTAAACAGGCGTGTATCCTTGTAGAAAACTGTATTTTGTAAAATAATATAAGCAAATAAACAACAAGGCAGACAGGAGAAGGAAACCCATTTGAAAATATCTCATTATTTTCCACTATACAGTGCCTCTGGAAACAATACAGTTGTACCTACTAACTTTATAGATTCAATATTTTTTCCACAAAATCTGAATATAAAAAAACTACAAAGCTCCTTTGAGCCTACAATACCTACAATTGACTGCAGGTTCTTTTTGTTTCCAGAGATAATTTCGAGAAGTTTTACAGCTGATCTAGAGTCATCTGCAAATGGCTCCACAGCTGAAAGAACAGTAGTATAAACCAAGCATGAAGAAAAATGAATAATCTAGGAATGTGCTGAGCACTAATCTAATGAAGCCACAGAAACATTTCTGCTGGCATAAAGCTATTATCTGTATTTGGAAGTACCATTACTCTTCTGGGCTCCTGTTTAAATGGAGTGACAGGAAATTTGTTTCCCTATATTAAACCCTGAGTGTTCCTCTATCGAGAGAGGGGAATTCCACAAGGAAAAGCATCTCTACACCACTCCACCAATCAGGTCTGATGGAGCTAGATGGAGTTCACCAAATGGCAACTGAAGGACCAAACACAGAGAGAACTCTGTTTGGACAATAGCGACCCTACAGCGAAGCATGGTGGTGGCAGCATGATGCTTTGGGAATGTTTTCAGCAGTAGGACCTGGAGACACGTCAGGATTGATAAAAAGTGAATGTAGCAATGTACATAAGAAAATAAGCTCAACATCAGAGGGGGTTGATGGTTACTCTTTCAGCAAGACAATGACCATAAGAAACGTAATACGCAAGTTTCTGTGAATCAGAACATCGAGCATCTTCTCTGATTGGCTGGAATTGTGGAACAGGGGGTTGTGTTGACCACACAAATGTATGGAGGGTTTTTGCATAAACATCTTCACAAGAAAAAACATATTTTCAGTTCAAAATAAATTTTGAGCGTTCAAATTACTTTTTTCTTTGCGAAACAAAACCCAGTTTGAAATTTGTATATTTGCATGAAAAATAATTTAAAAACCCCATAAATGGGTAGGCGGCGTAATCAGTTGTTTGGAGATGGTTTGGGTTTGCACACTTAGACACCAGGCAAACCAAGGGACACTATGAAATTTTCCTAAAGTTCATGCCCAAAAAAAAAAAAAAAACACAAACACACACACACACATGGACACGCACGCACACCAAACAAAACTGTGCTATGGAATTGAAGATAAATGAACACGATAACGAACAAAACAAGTTCACCACCAATTCTGTAGAAAAATCTGAAAGTTTTCATCTGTTGAAAGTTTTTCTATTAGCTCCACAGCCCAAAAAGTTTTAGACACTACCTTACTTATAAAGCGCCACAGGTTCTTTTTTTCTCAATTAAAAAGTGTTTATTTAGGTTAAACATACATGTGTCATGTTTTTTACAATTTTAGATGTTACTTGAAATGCAATTCAATAAAATTTCCTGAGTCTCTTTTGCATAGCATTGCAAACATCATGGGTTCAAACCCCAAGGAATGCAAGAACTAACCAAATGTGTTCATTCCTTAAAATGTAAGTCGCTATGAATTAAAGAGACAGACAAATGCATAAATGTAAATGTTTTGATGCTTTGAATATCAAGTTTTAGTCTAATTGTCCAGATTTACCAACATTTGGAAATTCGACTTCTCAACTCCACCGCGAATGGCCAGTCGAGGACCGAGTGTAGGTGCTCACGTTAAAAAAGGGTCTGCAAAGTATAGTCAAGCGGAAGAGAAAACACTTCAGTTGTGGTCATTGTGAGTTGCTTAATCCCTAATACATCTTTTCATCGCTGCGTTACCTGTTTACAATAAGCAAGAGCTAAAAGTTATTTCTAAATAAACGCCTAATTACATTCATCAAATACATTTGAGGATCACCTAAACCCAGAAACAGGTCTAACTCTTGTTTCCAGCTCTGGATCTGTCACAGTAAAGACCACTCAGGCATCTCTCTGACAGACTGCCCGAAGGCGTTAGCGTCCACAGTCGCATCAAACTGCATCTTACTACACCCATGTGACCAGAATCTCGCGTCTGGGGTTCTCTCAGATCACTGGAGCTCTAACTCACTCAGACATATATGTCCAACTCAAGCACATGACTAATGTTTTTGGCTGAACATAAATGCTCAGATGAAAAGGTAGACGCTATTAGATAGACGCTCATTTATATTCCCATTCATTTCCTGAAAGATTTTCATCCAGCTATATGGAACAATTGACAGTTAGTTCACTTCAATGCATCGTTGGTTTTGGTGCAGCATCAGATTTAAAATGTACTACTCGTGGCTGTTTTTGCCCCATTGATTTCCATTAAATTAGTATGTTTTTATTTCTTGAGACCTTGTTATCATGCATTTTTGAAAGTTACAGCCTTACTGCACTTCCTTTCCGTTTATGTTGTGTACTGTCGGTTTGTGTACACATCGAACACAAGTGCACCAAAATGCCTAAAGTCAGGAGAAAGCGGTAGAGCCCTATATGGGATCTTTTTGAATGAGATGCAGACAACAGTAAGTGTATTTTGACAGGCCAGAACATGACCAGCTTTCAAAGAGAACTTTGCATGCTTTAGTAACTACGCAATATGGCAAGCTGTTTTAACATTTAATACACTTCCCACACTAGTTTCTACTCTATTTTGACTAGCCATATTTCCAAATACAGAAGTCTACAACATTATTTCATATTTGAGATGTATCCTGACCAGTCGTAACATGCATTCAAGATATTTACAATGTTTAATTTACGCGTCGTAAAAGAATTATGGATATCTCTAATGTACATTAAGATTCGTCATATTCCTCTATTGGAAATATCACTGGTTATTTCACAAGTGAGGAATGAGTTTGAGATTGATTTAAAATTGACTAGCTAAAGACATCTCCAACTGGTTTAGAGATATCATTAAATATAATCTACACAGTCACAGTAATCCTCTAGGCAGATGGTTGGAGCAAGACACAGCCTTCCATCCATCCATCATTTCCTCGTTCTTTGGTAGAAAAATCAACGTAATGCTGTTGTTCATTATATTAAATAATTAAATAATTCCTGGAAGAGGATTTGGCCATTATTTGTGGTGTTTGGGATACTATTGAATTTATCCATAATCTGCTGGAACTAAGAAATTTCATAAAAGCAATAAGGTAAAACTCGAGCTTGGCACTTTTGCATTTAATTGAAAATATTCTCCAATTTTTTAGGCAAAATTCGCTATCAATATTAAAGGGTTTTATTTCAAGAAATTGACCATCACTTGTTTGTTGAGTTTCAACACATTAAGCACAAATTAAACTTTTGATCTCCCAGCTCTCTATATACAACCCATTTTTCTACTAGAGCAGACAATTGATTGCATGGATAATAATTAGTTTGTGAGCATCATTGTGACCCAACAGCCATTCAGCATCTGATGCATTGGTTTGTGACATAAGACTGGTTACACAAACACAGACGGCCAAGAATATCTTAGCTGACACTAACTGAACAAACGAAATCTGGTATTGCCAGCAAACCAAAATCTTACCGATGACACAAACAGAAAAAAACAATCCTCCACCTGACGGAAGGAATGAACAAAACCTTTTTTTACCTATAACTGCACAGGCTTCACTCGTGTTTGATCAGGACTGAGAGCAGCAAAGACAGGAGTCAAGATGATTGACAGCTCTCATAACCAATCTTGTCAGCGCTCTCATCTTCACACACACACACACACACACACACACACACACACACACACACACACACCCACCCACAACATTTTCTCAGACGAGACAGCACCATACTCACACATGGTAATAACATCTTCAGGTAGCAATGTTTATATATGACGTCGCTCTGTTTCTTTAATTTAATAATGTTTTAACCATGTTGGATGAATTATGGTACTGACCGACATCTAATGAGTGCATACACAGAACAGAATAGAATGAACCTAAAGAATCAAAATGAAGCAAAAATGATAAAATCTAAAAATGATTGGTAGATATTTTGTAGGAATGTACAACTTTCTAAGATGAACAATTCAATTTGCATCTAAATACACAGGTTACAATTTTATGCAAATAAAGATATCTTTTTATTAAAGACTGATTTGAATAAAAATTGATGTGATTACAAAGCGGTTTGAGTAACTGTAAGAAGAATTCAAATTCCTCAATGTTTGAGGGTCTCTGTTGCGTGGATGATTTGGAATATGCGTGATGCTGCCTGTTACGGCCCTAAGTCTAGGCATCTTTTTACTACTTTAAAATTTGCCCTACTAAATTACCTTTTAAACAATTTTTCTATAAACATTTTTTTCATTAAATTACACAATAACAATCCTGAAATTCTATAAAAATACAATTTCGGGTATTGAATTGTAATTTCTTTACTGCCAAAATCTGATCATATTGAGAACCAACAGTTTTTATGCTTTATAACAAAAGTCGAAATTTTGTTGTGAAAATTGTATAAAGAACTTTGAAAATCACAAGCCAAATCACAGGTCTTGTACTTCTAATGGTTACCACTAGATGCCACTAATGGCACTGATTTGAGGTTTGTAAAATGAAACTGAATTTTATTTTTGAATTACCTTGCAAGTTATGCGTCATAACTCTTGTCATGTTTATTCAAACCAAAAATGTCAAAACTAATAACATTACTAATAAACTAATATTAGTTATTAGTTATTAAAACTAATAACTAATATCATTGCAAATTATGCATCATAACTCTTGTCGTGTTTATTTAAACCCAACAATAAGCCTACACATTATATTTAAGATCAAATTAAATAATATGTAGGTCAACATCATTCCTAATCAACTTAAAACAGCCAGTGTGATTGGTACATGCACCAGTGCATGTAAAGACTAAGAGTTAAATTTGACTCCCAGTAAGCACTAAAATACCAATAAAAATATTGCCAGTTTTCTAATGAACCAAAGCAATTCCAAAACATGCAGACAATCCCAAAACTCAATCACACTTTTATTTAATCCTAAACAAAAATACCTAAGCAAATGCATGTTTTCAAAAAGAAAATAAGAAAACTTGCACAGGGAATTAACTTTCAAAATAAACAAATTAACGTAAAAATAGCCACAGCAAAAGGTCAACTCATTTCTTGTTACGTGACCATGGAATCCCTAGCAAGCATCTCATTTACTGCACTAAATACAAATTCTAAAATTCTAATTCTAAACTAACCGAGAGCTAATACAGAATAGGGGTAATGTGTTCATGTTTTCTGGCTTTTGATGCTTGCTGCAGCATTCTGCACAAGCTGCAGACAGTGAAGACTGGCCTAGGGTATTCCTACATAAAGCTTATTAATAGTCTAAGCGAGAACAAATTGATGCATAATTTTTTTTCCTAAAATCACTACGGCTTAAGAAAGGTCAACTTTAGAGAGAAGGTGGTCTTGAAAGAAGATTTGTAGTATTTCAAAGAGCAGTCCTATTGTCCGGAATCTGAGAAGCAAGGTCCGAATGAGACTCACCTGGTAAAAGGGACGAGTTAAACACAATGTAGTTTTGCCCTTATTTAGGCATAAAAAATTTGAGCAACACATCTGTTGAAGGGTTCTAGATCAACAACAGAATAAAGCATAGAGATAACAAGACACATTGTGACATGAGGGCACCATGTGTAGTGAAAAAAACATAGGGCCTAAGATGGAATCTGGTGGAAGTCGAAAGATCAGCTATAGACGAGGAAAAGAATAAGATGTAGAGAATAAAAAAAGAAAGAAAGAAATCAATCCATTTTCCAACCAGCTTATTCCCTTTCGGGGTCGCAAAGGTCACCGGCGAGCCTCGAACTGACAACCATTTAACTGGAAGGCCACAGTGCCACCCAAGAAAGAAATTGTTTCCACCATAATTAACCATGACACAACACAATGAAGCTCTCATACGTGATTCCTCAAACATTGCAGCTCTTTGCACAGTCACACCCACTGACATCTCAAAGCTCAGCTAGAAACTCCACTGAAGTGCGTAAGCCCTATTAAATGAATCAGCAAATCACGAACAGGCATTCAACCTCAGAAAGTAATATTAGCTAATATATCAGCTAATATTAATCAGAACAATACGTTCTACCAGGAGTTCTCATCAATTGATCTAAAACCTCAGAATATTCAAAAGCCAATCCAAACCATGGATTCAGCCTCAAAATGTTCCACAACCAGAATGGAAAAGAAAGAGAGAAAGAAACAAGTATTAGTCATGTTGTCTGAAGGCTTCAGCGTCTCAGTGAGGATTCAGATCTGTGACAGAAAGAGATCTGAACAGGAATAAAAATAACCAGAGAGAGAGAGAGAGAGAGAGAGAGAGAGAGAGCAAACATGTCTCCGTGAAGCAGTGGATGTTTGAATCAGCAGAAGCAGGCAGCGTCAAGACTCACTGCAATAATCCAGAAACGTGAACGCAGCAGCACAAAACAATATTCCTCAACAAGCCTTAAAAGAACCATATTCTTATTATAAAAGAAATTAAAATGGCAGCATCCTATTCACATCCTCTTCTAAGGATACATGGCTCTCTTTCTTCAGTTTACCACTAAAGAGATGTGTGAGATAGGTGGGGCAACTTTGACCTACCAGGGAGGTGGCGCTCCTTTGATTGAGCAACTTGTGCCACTGCAGGATTATTAGAAGGTACTGATACATGGGACTTGGTTGTCATCAAAGAAAAAGTGTCTTATGTTGGTGTCAATAGGGCACAGTCCTGAACCCGTGGTTTACAGAACCAGTAGATATACCATACCTGGGGCCTGGATCTTGCTGGGAACCCACCTACCATGAGTTTCACTGAAAAGCCCTTCCCCTTATACGTTTGGAGTCTGCTCTTACCCCAAATCCCAAGAAAACCTGGTGGGAATAGCTACTTTTAAATTTTAATAGATTAAATCTTCTTTCCAGAATTGAACTTTATCTTTATCCCACATTGGTTTTACAACAAAGTTGAATGCAATAGACATGTATACATTCAGGTCCTTGAGGGCTCCGGTGGGATACTGTTCTGTCAAAAGGTTCCCTTCAACCCGAACGTATGCATGGGTTTCCTTTATGTACACAAGTAATGCCCCAAAGTCCAAAACAGAGACTGCAAAGCCATTTCTGTCTGTGAAACCATTGTTTTGAAGGTCTTGTTTTCCAACACTGCTTCAATGCTTACACCAAGAGCTTGTATGTAGCCACGAGTACCTTTGTGCTCAGGGGTGTTTTATGAAGGTTGATCACGTTTATGATATGTTCCCCAACCTTGTTTAAAAATCAAGGGTAGAAGAGGTGATGCACTGGGACTTCCTGCACATCCTCCAATGTGAGCTGGATATTGATGCTTAACATAGTTCAGCACCTTGTAAAGATTAACGTTGTGGTATGGAAGATCCTCTAATATAAAAAGCATAATCTGGCAAAGTGTTAGAGTGGCTCCCAGGAGCTTGGGGCCAAACACATATTCACAGACTGAATGTCACAGGAGCACACACAGATCCAGCGTGACTCAAGAGCTCTGATCTTTTACAATGTCAAACAGGCGCTGGGGGAGCAGAGACGATTATTTACACTGTGAACCACACACATCCTTCAACTGTGACATTCACACTCAACCCAGACTCAAATAACCTTGTGCACATCTCACAAACAACAATACACAACTAAAGATACTAGCGATGCACAGAAATGAAAATTCTGGGCCGAAAGCGAAACCGAAAATGTTGGATGAACTTGGCCGAAAACCGATACTGCAACCGAAAACGGCTTCATTGAAAAACATGTTTAAAATGTTATTTTTGTTTGTATTAAAAAACTACAAATAAATTAAGACATCAAACTTTTATTGATGGTAAATAACAGTAATAAGGCTGTTCAAAAATTATAAATAAAATAAAATTTCATTCTGTAACAGAGTTGTGCAAAAAAAATTTCTAGCTGCTGTTTCAAATTACTGTACCAAACAACAGAGCACAAAGAGAAGAAAAATAATTTTTTTTGTGCTTCCAAACCGCCAACATTCTCCGTCTTTGATGCGTAACAATGGGAGAGGCGTGGAACAATTTCAGCTTTTATTTTCGGCACTTTCTTTCGAAATTTTGGTGCTTTCCTAAAAGATACTGACTAGCTACATGCTTAAAACTGAGAGCCATAGCTTCATGTTTAAAACCCCAATAACTACTTCCCTTGAGGGAAAGGAAACATGTATGAAATGTCCAAAAAGATGTTTGTCTAGATCCTGAAACTGCTGGCTATTATACAATTTACTTGGTTGCTTTAGTAGCTCGAGTTATAATTGGTTTAATTGGATCCTCGAGAACTATGTTCAGATTTTTTCCCCCCTCAAGATCTGTGGTTGGTCACATTTGGTTACTCTCTAGAGCTGATTTGTTCACATGGTCATCTCGGTTAAGCTAATCCAGATGTAAGATTGGAAAGACAACTGAACACAGCAATTAAGCTCCTCTTTGCTTGTTTCAATAAAAGAGGGTTCCAGTGGCTGTGGCCACTTAGAAAATCTGTATAATAAATATAAGTAATTGAACATATTGAACACAAGAGCTCAGATTCTTACACATTTCATAACTAGGAGCAAATATTGGTCCTTAGGTTTGCCACTACTCTGTTTGGTTCCTGAGATAAGATCCGATTAGTTGGTTTGTAGCGTTTCTCTAGATTTGTGGGCAGCCTGCTTGAATGCTCACTACGGTTGCCCTTGCTGGTCGATTCATCTATTGGATTCTTTTTACTTTGTGTTTGATTAGCTTGGTACCTCTAGATCTCTGGTTAGTTAGTTTAAGGCTTAGAGATGTATGACTGATCCGATTTGTTCCAATTTTGTAAATAGGTTGATTGATTCCTCAATGGCTAAAATGCTTCAGCATGGTTATAGGTCAGACATAGTAAACTTTGGTTCCTTGAGTTTGTGATTGGTATGCTTTGTTCCTCAAGGTCTGTTATTGGTTGACTTGGTTCTTCAAGACTTGTGATGAGTCACTTGGTCCTTTCAGAACTGTAATTAGTCAGCTTGGTCCTTCAAGACCTTTGTCTGCTCATTTCTGGATGTACAACAAATGTGGTTGGTTAATAACAGCAGGAATTCTTCAATCCCTATTGGGCTCTTGATCTTGTATGGTCAGTAAGAATCGTTCAGAGCTGTTTTAGGGCAAGGGTGTCAAACTCAGTTGCTGGTAGGTACAGCCCTGCACAGTTTAGCTGCAACCTCAACTAAACACATCTATTGCAGCTCGTTATAGGTCCTTTAGGCTGTTTGTCAGCTACAGGTCTGGCTCTGAGCAGGGTTGGAAGTAAACTGTGCAGGGCTCCGGCCCTCCAGGAACTGAGTTTGACATCCCCGTTTTAGGGGGTTTGGCATTTTTCTGTTTGATCAACTTGAAAGCACAAATATTTATGTGAGTCCTCAAATCTCTAATTGACTGGATTATTTATGATGTTGGATTTCAGAAGTTCAATTTTTGGTATAAATAGATTTTGAGCTTGAAAATGGGTTTTAGAAAATAATAACTTGGTACACACGTGGCCTAGATAAGCTTCACTCTCAGACACCTACGGTGCATGCTGTGATGGGAAGATATTAAACATCTGCACGATCAGACTCAAGCAGAGAGAGTAAAGTGACTGATGGATCAAGCTGAGAGGGGATTCATAGTTTTTGAGGCAACGTACAACTCCAGACCAAACATTCTACACAACCAACCCTAACCGTGTTGTCCTAAAGAAGTTAATAGTGGTCAGGGGTGAAATCCTGGACACGAGTGAAGGTCATCCTGAAGTGGTGAATGTGTGCATACTGGCCACAGATCATGTCTCCAGGTTGCCCTTGAGAGGATTTGTGATAAATCCTCTCCCTGGAGAGTGACTGAGATTGAAGTTTCTGAGGGCCATTTCTCATTTCATGTCATGAGGTGAAGAGACTAATAACACACACACACACGCGCACACACGCGCACACACACACACACACACACACACACACACACTGAGGACAGTGGTGTAATAGGTCAGTTCTCAACCAAAACCAATTAAACTGTAATACTAGCTAAATGGTTTTTCTGTTGAAAATTTAACACACATTTCCCCCGGTGTCAATTTTTGCCATTTACAAACAACAAAGTGATTTCTATTTTTCCTTTTTCCACGATTTTCATATTTCCATTTTGTTGCATTACATAAGTATTCAATCGCCTACCAACCAATAATTTTAGCATTATTTTACTGCCACTACAATCACAGCTCACCTTTATGAGCGAGTACAAAGAGCTGTCCAATGGCTAGCACATAATGGCAAATCGATATGAAAATCTCTCTTCTTTCTAGCAATACTGAGGTCCTAAAAATACATTTGCTTCATAATGAGTTATCGGAATAGTATGTCCTCCGTAGTATATAGCTTAGCCACCAAATCTGACCTCAGAAGTCTGCAGAGGGTAGTCAGGTCTGCTTGAGTGCTGCACTATTGGTACAACCCTCCCCAATCTCCAAGAACTGTACCTATCCAGAGTGAGGAAAAGAAAATCACTCTGGACCCCTCACACCCAGCCCACTCCCTCTTCGAACTGTTGCCGTCCGGTTG
Source organism: Danionella cerebrum (assembly GCA_007224835.1). NCBI lineage: Eukaryota > Metazoa > Chordata > Actinopteri > Cypriniformes > Danionidae > Danionella > Danionella cerebrum. The sequence goes on along the minus strand of SRMA01016087.1, from coordinate 124,716 downwards.
TCGCTTTAGAGCTCTGAACACCAGAACGATCGGGCACAGGAACAGTTTCTCCCCTCAGGCAGTCCAGGTCAACAACTGAAAAATGTTCCTGCACATACCACTCTGAACTAATTTTTGTACTGCTGACGGATATTCAGGCCACTTTTGCACATATTTCCATTTTCACTTGCACTCCTTAATGTCTATCTTTTTATTTTATTTTAAGTCTAAAATAAGAATGTCTATTTTGTAAATTTGTCTTTATCTTGTCTTGTCTTTGTGAGTCTGTTGCACTGTAGTGCCTCTGCACAAAAACACATTTCTCGTATGGGCAAACATTCTGGAATACTGGAACACATACCGGTAATTTCAGACTTGCATTTCTGGTTCAAGTTTGTCTTGTGTACTTGAATAGAACCCCATGGGTGAGTCAGTATAGTGTGAACAGCAGTAAAGACAACAGGGACAAAACTGTAGATGTAAAAAAGACTAAGATAGAATACAGGACAATAGGAAGCTACTGTTGGAAGATGACTGGCAATCTCTATCACTAAGGAGTCTATGGAAGAACTGTAATCAGGCTTAAAAAGAACCCAACCAGACCAGAACCCAATCTTATTTCTTAAACCAAAGATCAGGCAAAGATCTTCAACTATGCATCATATGTCCATGCAAGGCAGAGGCTGAGCGCATGTATTCTTATATAAATTGAGTCCAAAATCATCTAATTTGTTGTATCCCAACAGGCATTGATGGGTTCGGGGCAAAGATCTTCAGCTCTAGCCTACGGCTCAATGCATCTCAATGCGAAATGTTGAGGAGTCAGCATAGATTCATAGCAGTACAATGATCTGAAGAGATCTGTGGGCCACAATTACGACGGTTACCATCAATAACAAACTCCAGATCCCTCACTTTTTCACAAGCATTATTAAGTGTTTTGTTCTCAATAAAAAAAAACGTGTGTTGTAGAACACTGCTGTGGCTGCAATCCACAGAGATCTGCGCCTGTGTCTTCAGCCTGGCTGTGGTTGTCAAACTTTGCTTGCCTCATCCTCAAGCAAGGATCGGGAGGCCAACAGTGCATACAATTACAAGAACATAACGAGATTTGAAATCGCCCATCAAAAACAAACATCCAGCCTTTGCAGAATTTGTGTGTTGCAAGCATGCGTCAGTAGTATGATTTGTGTCGTGTGGGGTTTTATTCTGAAGGTCGATGGCTGTGCTGAACTCATCACTGTGACCCTGGAGACATGAACACACTTACACATGCTACACAAACACACACGCACGAGGACGCCTGCCGCAAACAGTGCTGTGGTTTTCTCTTTATATAACCATCACAAGCGCACAGTGTATGCAAGCCCCAACACACACACACGCACACACACACACACACACAGGCCTGAGGTCAGAGCAGTGCGGACAGGACTTAGATTTACAGAAGCGGGAAAGCGAGTCATCTGCTTCACACACCCCCCCCCCACCCCCCCTCTGACACATACACACCCTGGTCCCTGGCAGAGATGCAAATTTGCCTGTCTGTGTGAGGCTCTGAAGAGACGATAATTGTGGTGGAAGCATCGCTTGAGACAGAGGCGTATTTTTAGGGCTTTCTCGTCACGTGTGCAAGACGTTTGAGCATTTTAATTCAAACATTACTTTAATCTATATGTTGGTTCCAAAACATAATATGCCATTTTTTAAATTACAGTTACCAGCAAATTAAGCTTCAATTTTGGTCTCTGTTGATAGTCTCGTCATACTTTTTGGACAAAACTTTATAACAGTAGAGGATTCCTCTGTTTGGTGTCTTTTTTTCTCAAAGACAACAAGCGCCTACTGTTACTTCTTGCAAAAAAAAATAAAAAATCGATTCAGGCCAATCCATGGTGCACTTTTTGATCACATGGCGGTTCAGGTTTTTGTCTTTAAAGAGAAATTAAAATATTAATTTCAATAATCCTGTGCTTGTTTCATCTTGAGGAAGCGAAAGGCATCCAAAGACAGCCACAATAGGAACATGACAAACAGATGTGAAATTAACCAAAGATTCATGAACAAGAAAAGCTTTGCCTGTAAAGCTATATGGCTAACACAACCACCAGACATGAACATATGAACATCATTGAGCATGTCTGGGGAAGGACGAAAGAGGAAGCATGGAAGATGAAACCAAAGGATATATTGATGAACTCTAGGAGGCACACAAGGCTGCTTTCTTTGCTCCAAACCGCATGTATGCAGTCCTTCAAGCTCATGGAAATTATGCAAGATATTACATTTTAGCAGTTAATTTGATCAATTTCTGTAAAGGTGACTTGTCTTTACAGAAACTTTTGTCTTGCCAAAATTATATTATATAACTAAATGCTAACAAAAAGCATCGTGGGTATATTAAGATTTTTGCTTATATATTTTTTTTATTTCAAACATCAGAAGACCTGTTCCTCACTAGGGTCATTTGGTGTGAAAATTATTAATGAAAATATCAACAGAAATTGGCATTAGCGAGGTTCTCAACAATTTATTACAGCGGTCACAAAGCTTTATTTAAAAAAATCTTTATACACACCATTTATATATATTTATCTAAAAATATAATAATTAGCATTTCTGCATCACCTTACTTCACAGTTTTTAGACCGCATGTCATGGCCTCCCATGTTTGGGCGAGTTCCAGCATTTTGGTTCATGTCATTTCTGCATTATACATTTACATTTGTTTTGTTCATTGAAATGCACAAAAAACAGTGTTTCAGGAAGAGACATGGAGATGTGAGCAGCTAAAGGGCAGATTGCTGGATTTAACAAACTCATTATAAGAATTTGATGAATCCTGAGAAGATGTAGGAGGCTGCGAGATTAACGTTTAATCTGAAAAAGCAGAAAATCCTAAACACGTCTTATACTGGATTCCCACAGTCAGCGCCCCTCACTGCTCGTCTCCAGCAAGTGGATCGTTTGCTAATGCGTGACAAAAACAAAAAGTTGAGTTAATCTAAAACTGTAACCGACTAAACTGGTTGAATTTTGAGTTCCACCAGTAGCATGACGACTAAAGTTCTACATTTAGTACAAAAACAATTCTCAAGCTGAGAAATACTGACTTCTGTGCTAATGTATAGTGCAGAAGCTAAAGTTTCATCCCTCTCTACTGAGATATTTATGCACAACTATCTCTATTGCCAGAAAAAGAGAAAATATCCAGTGAGTGGTGGTTCTGGGGCACAAAAGCCTTGTTGATGTCAGAGGAGAATAGCCAAACTGGTTCAAGCTGGTAGAAAGTCAACAGTAATTCAAGTTACCTCTCGAGGTCAGCAGAAGAGCATATCTGAACGCACAGCACCTCAAACCTTAAGACAGATGGAAACCACACTGGTTCCAAAAGAAGATTGGGAAAACATTTCCCGGTCTGATGAGCCTCGATTTCAGACAGTAGGGTCAAAGTATGGAATCAACAGCATAAAAGCATGGATCCATCCTGCATTGTATAAACGGTTCAGGATGGTGTGGTGGTGTGAAGGATATTTTCCCTGCATACTTTTGGTCCAGAAATACCAAATTAGATTAGATGAAATTAACATTGTGTCACAGACTCCCTGAGTTTCACTGCTGACCATCCCCATCCCTGTTAAGACCACAGTGCAGTGAGTGCACCCATCTTCTGATGCTACTTCCATGTCCTGAGGCTCAAATCATCATAGACTGGTATCTTAAATATGACGAGGAGTTCACTGTACTCAAATGTTTTCCACAATCACCAGATCTTAATCCAGTAGAGCACCTTTGGGAAAATGGGAGACTCGTATCTTGGATGTGCAGTAACTGCGTGATGCTCATGACGATATGGACCAAACTTACTGAGGAATGGTTCTAGTGCCTTGTTGAATCTATCACGAAAGAATAAGGCAGTTAATCCTAGCAGGGTGTACCTCGTAAAGTGGCCAATGAGAGTGAAATCATGCTAAATGCCATTAACATGTACATTTCTGTTGGGAGACTAATGGTGTCATTACAGTATGCATTTTTACCTTTTACCACACAAATTGTTAAGCAACAGCTATCAAAACTCTTGTCAGGACTTTACCTGGCAACCTCTTGTCTGTAATATCTAAACATGTTATAAATAAATAAAATGAAGAATTAAAAAGACAGTAATTGTATTTTAATGTGTTTACCCTCAAACTCATTCATAAAATTGAAGCAAACAGAGCAGCGTCAACTGTATTTTTTAACAATCCAAGGTTAGTTTGGTTGTTGTTTTAGCTTTTTTTCCTGCTGTATTATTTAATCACCTATTTTATTGGTTGCTGGAGGGAGGGCTTGACCTTCACTGTGAAAACCATAAAACGATTATTCTTGAGAAATCGACGTGTTTATGACATTACACAGGTGATGGGAATTATGAGTCGGGAAGTTGACACTTCATAGAAAACCTTATGAAATATCACTGAGTGAGCGAGAGAGAGGTTGTGCCTTAAATGTCAAGAGGAAAAACAGCTAATGAATGAAGACCGCCGTTAATTAAACGGATCATTCATCAGAGTAAAGCCTGGAGGCTGAAGGTCATACACGCCTCAGAGAATAGAGGAGGGGAACCCAGAGTTTGGACAATGAAAATGAAACAGCAGGATAATTAATAAGTGTTTGAGCCATCTATTTTCCTAACATGACGGTTCACTTCAGCCATAACACCCACATTGGGACATGGATTAAACCAAAGACTAGAAAAAGGCCAAAACACGCTGACATTTTCAGTGCAAAGATACGTGTGAACGCGCCAGGATCGGAAACCGTGGGTGCCAACCGGACATCAAACATCTGGCACATCTGAAAAGAGTTTTGAACTGGCATATAAGATCGTTTAGGACCAGCTGGATCAGTAGTTTGGATTTCGAATGAATGAAACGTAATAATATTTTTCTCTGAGGGATTCTTATTTATTTTATATCTAATTTTTATGTGTTTGAAAAATGTTAAGATCACAGTACGTTTTTTTCGTTGCTTAATATATTTTCTAGTGTTTTAGGGTTTATTTTTAATTGTTCTATTTCTTTCTTTATTATTTTTTTTGTCTTTCCTTGTCTATGCTATTCATTTTATTCAAACATACTCTATAGTTTCATTGGTCACATGTCCCTGTGGTGTGATTTCCTATTTTAAGTTGTGTGTAATTTAAACCAGTATAAGGTGTAGCCTCATTCTGTTTTATAATTTTTATAAACTCCTCTGCTTCCTACAACATAATGATATGCACCAATATTTAGCTTACAGTTTGTTACTATGTGTGTTACGGTTTTCAACGTCACGTTTCTTAAATAAAAAATATGTTTTAAAATACGTCTTTCACTACGAGCATTTTAAAGAATGCCTTTAATACTGTCCTTAAAAAAACCTGTTACTTACATTTAAATACAAATTCTAATGAAATTTCTCTGTATTTTGTGTTGATTCTGTAAAAAAAAAACCACTGCCTTTTTGGATATCTGAGGCCACGAAGGATGGTCGCCATGCATACTCCAAATTCAGGGTAATGTAAAGGATCCTTCAAGTTTTTCCAACATGAGACAGCCTTCAAGCAAGTTATGCACTTGGGAGGATGCACACTTCTGGATTGGGGCACAGCTAAAGAGCACCCTGCTGAGGATCCCTCCGAAGATTCATGAGAATCTCAATTTGGATCGGTGTGTAGAGGCCTTAAGTCTTTAGTAATGGATTAAGTGATCAGGGAATTAAATGTTTGTGAAAGTGTGTGAGATTAGGATGGTTGAGGAAGAGAGAGAGCAGTTCGTATGTGCATCTGAAAACACCAACAACACGGTCAACTCTCCAAACAGTGTTTAGCATAAAACACTATTGGTTAAAGGTGTGGCGAATTGCATAAAAAAAAAACCACAGCATTGATAAATGCATTAGACAGACGTTTACTGACAGTTTTTTTCCTGGATTAATGGATTGAGCTCTACTTCTCATCAATATTAAGGCAAACCTAATGTCCAATTGCCCCTTTTTTTAAATCCTCAGTAAATGGTACTTTTTCCTCAATATACTCTGATTGTAGGTAGAACAGATGTTTTGGAGCTGGATAACCTGGAACAGAGCATCTACTATTGCTATTAACCCATGTGTTCATCTAAAAAGGTAGAGCTATGTGTAAAATTAGTAATTACTGAGGGAGGTCAAATGTCTGGATGTGACAGATTTGTAACTGTAAGAACTTCATTGCTGACTACAAAGTTCTGAAACTTTTACTGTAGCTTTATTGCTCCATCAGATCCAGAACGTTCTGAGTTTGAGAACCCTATGAATAGCTAATCATTTAAAAAATGGAAGAGATATTCCTTTTCTCTATCAGAGCTTAAAATCCTATCATAAAGAAAGCGTAAAGCATAAAGAATAGGATCCTCCAAAATTCTATTCTGTCTGGCAATGAACGAACACTGTTAACAAAGGATTCACCCAGTCTATGTCATCATAAGGTCCAATCCCAAATCCCAATAGCTGACTACTACAGAGAAATGAAAGCATAAACAACTCTTTCCTCTCTTTAATTTAAATCAACAGTATTTAAGAAAAAACCTGGAACAACTTTTTCTGTTCATGGCCAGGTTCAAATCTCTTCAACTAATTCCATTGGATTCTGTGGAAGATCACACTAGAAAAACCACATCATCCTTGTTAAATATTGTCCTGGTTAACAAACAACAAAAGTAATGTTTAGGTATTAAATCCACAGTATAAGGAGCATCCAGAAGAGGGCAACACTCTACAAGAAACAGCTGATGGGCTTTTAAAGGAACAGTTCTTGCAGGGTTCTACAAAATCATAGATGCATGTGTTACTTACATGGTTTAAATTCTAGATTTTTAGAGTCCATTAGAGGCATTCGACTTCATTAGAGTCTAGTTTTGTTGTTTTAACTTTCTGGTCATAAACTACTTTCTATAATCTACAACCTGGATTTATCAGGAACTTATCTCCCCCAGTGTGCTTCCTTTGCACAATGTAGCAGCACAAAATGACTGAATAAATCTAACTCAAGGGATGTGTTGGTCAAATGATCCCCACAATTGTGCCTTCTTTAGCCTCATGACAGCATCTAGAGCTGAAAGCAGCTGATTTAACACAACCACCATGTTCCAACCTGACAAATGCTACAGGGAAGGACAGCGTGAGGTGCATTCATAAGGGAGAAATTGGGAAAAGAAGAATTAAAAATGTCTTTACATCCCGTAATCGGCATGTTTATATTTACATTTATGTTAATGCATTTTGAAAACACTTTGATCCAAAGCAACTTAAAGGTGGAGAGAAGCTTGAGCGTTATAATCCCACAGAATCGAAGAATGCCTTCAGACCCACTTTGTTTAGTAAAGTTATATTGTACCAGAGTTTCTCTTCTGGTATGGTTTGTTTGGACAATTGCGAATGCAGCAAATGAACCAGGGTTTCCCCTACCATTCAATAAGAGGGGTTCTTCTCTCTTTCTCTCTCTCTCTCTCTCTCTCTCCCTGCTTCTCATTCTAATAGCGCTGGATAGATATAACTTTTTAAAGACACTTTTAACAAAGTCATATGTGGCCCATGGAAAAACTCACCCATCTCTAACACTGATGTCTAGGTGGGAATCCACATATACCCCTTTAAAACTGCTGTAGAATAAGTCAGAAGACACTATAAAATGAAACATCTCAGCTAGTAACTTCATATAAAATCTTAGAATCATTGTTGCTTATTGAAAAAAGCGGGATAAGGTGGATATGCATCAGTAGTAGCATATGCTACAGCTGTGTATACAGATGGTGCATTTACATAGTAGCACTCATTCATTCTAATACCCTTCATCTTAAATAAAACTAGATCAAACACTTAGTGCATGAGAATGGTTTATGTAAAAGTAGTTTATGTAGTGTGTCACGGTGAGGAAAGAATAATTACAGAGAGAGAGAGAGACAGGAAGGATTAGAGATGCCAGTCAGCAGAGTCAGACTTGTTCCGCCAGTGTCTCCGATGCCCTACATCCATTACTGAATTACACTCCATCATGATGGTAAAGTTTAAGGCATGCAGTGGCTCAAGGTGAGAGTGAACATGAAATGATCGAAAAGCAGGGCGGTTAACTTTTCAAAAACGTTAGTGTGACAAACCAATAGTTTCCCTGCAAAATGGCAATATATACTGTAAGCAGTAGGGGTTCAACTATACACTCTGCTAACGAAATGATGCACATCACAATATACCTCCATAATACGCTATGTATTACAATATTTTTTAACCAACAAATGAACCTATTTATATAATGAACCATCGTTGGGAAAAAAGGTTTGACACAACAAACCTCAGAAGGCTAGGGTCTAGTTCAATTTGTATTAGAGCTGTTAATATCATCCATCCGGTAGGGGGCAGCGCTAACATTTTCATTAAGTCATCTCTTTCAAGTGATTGTGAGAGCTTGTTCTGTAAGACCAAAGGTGCGCAGAAACCAATTGTAATTCCTCAGAGTATTATTGTTTTGATTTTTGAGGGAATGAACATGCTGGAAGTCATCAAATTTTCATACGATTGGGGTTTGAACAGTGAGTGTTGAAAAATGTTGTTTCAGCTTAGGGTCCGCCAACAGGTGAATAAAATTCGGCACATATGTAGAGTACATATGTGTCGTGTTTACAAAATTGAAATTGTTATGGTACTTTAACAAACTCCTCCTGAAGACTTTATGGTCATGTTTAAACTCCATCAGTCTTATATTAAGACATGGATGGCTAAATTGCGAAGCTTTGTTGACTTTGTAAAACAATGTGCTCATGGTGGCTGCCGAAATTCAAAATTTCAACATAAAAAGGAAGTTGCTATAACTCAGCATGTTTTTAGTCCATGTCTGCGTTCACAAAATAAACTCGCAGTTATAGTGACACCAAGTGGCCACAGGAAACAACATTTAAAAAGGTGTTTTTTTATAAATTGTCACAAGAATATTGTCCAAATCAATAATAGAAAAAAATTTAATTCAATCATAGAGGTGTGAGAGCCCTTTGATTGCTGCTTGAAGCAATAATCTCTCTATTGTTTGTTGTTTTACAAACAAGTAACAGATAATTGTCTCCTTGTAAATATTACAAAGGCAAATTAAAGATGTTTCCATCACACCGAGAGGCAAATACCCTTCAGCTCCTAGATGATACCCCAGTAACTCCATTTCATATTCTAATATATTGTGCCCCCTTTAGTAAGCAGCAAGAACCATTATTGGACATATTTAACAATCCAAACAGCAACCTTCCAAGTGTTGTGACTCAGTTTCTATTATATTGAGTTCCCCAAAAAAGTTCCTCCTTGGTTGGATCAGGAATAAGACGCATAGACTTGAGTACAGCATAGATTCCTGAGAGTTTGACTAAAGTATCAGACAAATGCCAGTCAAAGCTGCATCTACCAGGTGGCCAACTCTCTCAATAAAGCCACGGTTTCCTCATAAACTTTCACCTTCTATGAACACACCAAAATCACCTTTTGCACTCTTCAAACAACACCAGCTCCTGAAGGATGGGGCACAGACAGAAACACAGAGATAATGGTATTTTGAGAGTCACCCTCCTTGAACGTGCCAACCTACTCCAGATCAAGGTTATGTGGCTTACGGGACATAGATACCAATGGGAATTTCAGCGATCCAAAGAACAACTACTGAAGCATAGAATCCACATCTGAACGGTGTGGCTCAGTTCAGACAAGAACACTATGCATCTCTGAGAGGAAACATGGGTGAATCCTTACAGAATAACAAAAGATATGTTCTTTCTGAAACTGGAGAACCCTTACCATGTGAAAACAGCATCTAGTTACACATCTGATACAGCTAAGGTGATGTTTTCAAGGTGTGTGCTTCACAAGAGCATAGAAGCATGTAGATCATCCAGATGAGCCAATCCTTGTGGATCTTCTTCTTTTCCTTTCGGCTGTTCCCAGTTTAGGGGTCGCCACAGCGAATCATCCTTTTCCACCTAACTCTGTCCTCAGTATCTTCTACTTTTGCACCAACTACCTTCATGTCCTCTTTCAGCACATCCATCGACGAATCCTTCTCCCTCCTCTCCTTCTTCGACAAACAGTAGTCCAATTTCCACCGGCACCCTGTAAGTCAACAGCACCGGAGGCGGTCGTTGTTAACCCGGGCCTCGACCGATCCGGTATGGAAATCGATTTGGTGACTCGCATATTTGGTTTTTGGCATTTTTTACGCCGGATGCCCTCCCTGACGCAACCCTCTCTATTTATCCGGGCTTGGGACCGGCACAGAAGTCACTGGCTTGCAACCCCTGTGGCTAGATTGAGCCAATCCTTGTGGATATTGTAGGTTAAAATGTTAAATGAATTCCAGATGATTCTCAGATTCTCTCCCAACAGTGTGTGAATAGCTCATGTCTTTGTATTTTCTGATAAAATAAATAATGCTTTTTTTCATAAAAGAGAATTATCCTGTGTTTGAATATTACTATTGTATGCAGTCGATTTAACCAGGCTCTTTAGGATAGGACCTTTTACTCTAAATTAAATCCTGTTTGATGCTAAATTACCCAACAGGATTTTATTTTGTCATTGTTTTCACTTTAATTCTTCTAAAATGTAATGGAAATTAGCCACCAAACTCATAGTGAATTGCACATGTCAACTCTATGACAACAAGATCCATTGCAAACGATTACCACTGTCGTTTATTCTTGATAACTTCAACTAATTGTTATAACATGACCTTACACCTGCCTTTATAAAATCTTTGTAAATGTAATTTCATTATATAAGTAGCAGCAATCTTGGCCGCCATCTTGGGTGAGGCGAGTGGTTGCCCAGCACGTCTGCTGTATCAGGCTCATCAGGACATGCTCTGCTCCAGTGAACGTGGAAGCCACAGATTTCAGCTTTTTCCCTCTCTCTCTTTAGATCTAGGATATTTTTAGAAGTGAATGCACTGCTCTTATTTAGCTCTGGAGGCGGATGTGCAGTGGATGATAAACTCAGAGATAGCACCACTGCTGCTACGTGTCGCAGTGCCACTCTCCAAAATCAGATGGGCACGATAAAGGCACAGATTGAACTCTAGCGAGGGTTATGAAAAGACTGTTTCTTAATATATCCAGTGTGACACAACTAGTTGATTTTCAAAATAAATGGCCATCACAAAAGTGTCAGACTGATTACAGTTTAGTGTCCACGTGCAGTATAATTAGATCTACCGTGGGCTGGACCAGAAAAAAAACATTGCAAAATATGACCAAATGAGCACATAAACATTATAATATGACATTTATCTCCTTTCTAAGGGTTTGAGTGTCTTTATGAAGCCATAAAACATTTAGTTTGGAGTTCTGATGGTGCAGTAAGTGAATGATGAGAGGAGAATTGGAAAGAGAAACTATAAGGTAAAGTCACAAAAGTCTTGGAGTTCCATATTGCCAGCAGAAAGGAGGACAGTTCTTGTCAGGTAGCATTTTGCAAACAGTAAGGTTTGCTGGAGGGGATTATGGTGTGGTGTTGTTTTAATGAGCTGGGCTCGGCGCCATGATGAATCGAACATCAAGAACTGATGAATGTTTCCAGCACAAAGACATAGATGAAAGAAGAAAAGAAACGAGACCGCAACACTCGTGTGTGAGACCTTCTCTCCATCACCAGGCACCAGCATCTGATCACAACAAATGTGCTTCAAGAAGAATGGTTAGAAATTCTCAAGAACGCAGAACCAAAATCTGGGTTGGTGTTGGGTTTCATGTATTTGAAAAACCCTGTGCAAAAAAATGACACAAATCACTAAGAAGAATCGATAACGTTGGAGGTGAACAATTCCGGAATCAGTCAGTTCTGAATCTGAACTTAATTGTGGTAGATCTGCTCTCTACAACACAACTAATCACTTAATTTTACGTAACTCACTGTCTCTAACTTTTTCATATCAGAATTAAAAATAATCTCTAATCTAGAAAAAAATCCTATGCTTTGCCTTTGAGGAATCTGCAAAAAAAACCCATAGAAATATATTTCAATAAAGGCATCCTCCTGTTTTGGACTGCGGCAAATATACAGGTCCCTTTTATCGATCACATTAGCAACATCAATAAGAAAGCCAGCATCACAATTATCACCTTCTCTCTGAACGATTGCAAAGCTTAAATAAAGCACAACCTAAATAGGAGACTTGGAACAAGAAAAACCAGCTCTGCAAAACTAGCCCAGTGAGCTCTCACGCTAACACAAACTCTTCCTCGCACGCAAGAGCAGCTCTAACACTCTCTCGTCACTTATTCTGAGAACACAGAGCTGCGACTTCAATCACACACATATTGGATATACAGTGCACACCAGCACTGCACCATTTACACTTGTTACAGCCTTGTAGCAGACGTTCTCTTTATCAAAGATGTAACCAGAAAAGGTCCCTGGGTCTGATGAGATAAAGATTGAAGAACTATTTACAGTGAATCCATATTCAGCAACTACCATGCTCTACTCATCACTTGATTAATAGTATTCCTGCAGTGATGCATGGTTGTGGCAGCATCATGCTGTAGGGATGTTCTTAAGTAGCAGGAACTGGAGACTCGAGAAGTTGAGGGTTAACTTTTTACCAATGACCCCTAATGGCCATTTGAAAAAAATGGGACACGGCAACAAAATATCTTCAAGATAAAACATCATAGACAAATGGGGGTTTGTTTATGCATCACTCGCACCCTAGTAGCCAAATTTTCTGAAATCTATCTTTGGTTGGTTTGTGTAACTTATAGTGACAAAGGGATCATTAAAATATGTCACTGACCCCTCCATAAAGCATTCAGACCATTTACCAAAGCAACCAGGTTTGCCTATCACTACCTCAGACACGAAAATCATAGAGATATGGGGGTTGGGGAATTTTGTTACTTTGCGTGATGTCCATGTCTCTTACTTAGCAACCAAATTCTACCTTGGCAACCAATCCATTTGACTCATAAAGGTACTTGGAAACTTTTACAAGCTGGTGTACAAACTTCAGCCATCTTGGCAAAAAAAAAAAATTCATGTTATTTCAGCTTTCCAAGATTCCATTTATTGCATTGCAGGACCTTTGGTGGCCTGAAATAGAACCAAGTCCATCCAGAAAACACTTTTATATTTTCATCTGCTGTGGTGCCATTTTCTTGAGGAATTTAATTTGACATACATCGATATAGCCATTATATCTTGTAAGATCATACATGGAGTTATGTCGATTCTAACTAGAGAACGTGTTCGTTTTTTTCTAAATATAGAAATTCCCTAGCAGTATCGATCAAAGTTGTAAATGCAAAAAAAAAGTTGCACAAGGTCTGAAACGTGCTGGCTCCCATGGCCAAACGTAAACCCTGCATCAGCAGACTACAACGTCTCTAAACATCTTTTTCACAATTTGTAACATGCAATACCCCGAGAAGTGAGCCCCCATTCATTTTTTTGCATTCATAAAGCTCTGGATGTGTTATTTTAAGTTGATAGAACTGTACTCTTGTGTGGATTTGTGTTCTGGAGCAATCTTTGAACTTAACTGAACTATGTTTTTCCAGTTCTTTATGAGCAGGTGTTTTCACAGCAGCACTGACAGACAGAGGAAAACAAGAGCGACGCCCGCCTGGCATCCACCAATCAGACACAGGAAGGAAGTGAGAACAAGATTAGGCCAAAGGTAAGAACAGCTTAAATAAACGTCCCAGTTTGATAAAAGTACAGACAGACACGTGAAAGTGATTCCAAAAGATCAACATTGCACCGGATCAGTCTAGTCCTTCCTTTAGCTTTATTGGGGAACACCGAGGCCACATACACAAACACATTGATAAATTAAAATAAAATCTCAAACGCATCAACATGTGCTGATATAATCCGAACCCTAGAGTCATCGGTCAGTCAGAAGCCTCAAAACGCCAAGAACTACAATGAGCAGAGCTTCAATTTATAACCGCTCCCTCAGTAAATCAGTTTATAGCAGGAGAACAAGTACAGCTTGTCCTTGTCTGTCCGCACCTCTCCCTCTTCTACAACTATAGGAAACAGTTATCAGAACCGCCTTCTCCATCAATAGTATTTCGTGGACTCGCATGAACTCAGATTCCTCTGCTGAAAACTTCCTCCAACTCAACTCAACTCACATCTCCCTAATACATCTCACTTTACTTTTGACGGAAATCATTAGTGTGAACCAAACCTCACTATAATTTCCCTCAATATAAAAGTTCCATAAATATTTACTGCGGTCTAAAACAGTGGTTTCCAAGCTGTGGACAAGAGTGAGGCATATACTGGAAGCAGGGGCCATAATTTTCTCACGTGCGAAAACTACCAGTGATTGTAAAATGAAACGTTGTCTAGATGGCGAAGCAGGTAACTCTAAGACAGATGAGAAAACGAATGCGTCACAGATCTTTTCATACAGTATGACTGCGACAGGGGATTTTGCAAAACTAGCAGGAAGTGACTTTAAAAACAGCCAGATGTCATGTGTGCAAGACTAGCGCTCAACACTGAGATCAAAAATGGGAGCATCCGTTTTTTCAAATATCCAAATAAATGATAAATAATGCTTTATAATCCTTATGAAGCTGTCTATAACCCGCCATTTTTACACATATAGCACCCAAGTCTTCTTGTGTGATTATAAAGTAATATGTTTGAAATTGACTGAAAAAAATTAGGATGTGGAAAAATAAAATCACAATGACTTTTCTGCTTTATTCTGAAGTTTGTAGGCTGACCAGTGGATTGTGGCATTTGTACAGGGTTTGAACAACCTTTATTAGCGAAAGTAGTCCTGCTTTTTCCTTAACAATATACTTCTGTTTGTATTCAGACAAAGGTGGAAAGTGTGAGGTTATGTTCGTGTTCATGTCTCTTTAAAAGCAGAGAAAGCTAGGGGTCAGACTCATAAAATATCCTTGCATAAGGTAGTCCCAATGAGGGATGTTCCCAATGTTTATTTATTGCACTTACACGCAGGTCACAAAAAGGAACTTGGCTACAGGCCGCTAGCACGCGATGGGAAGCTTTCAAAACTCCAGAAAAAAACATCACCGCTATCAGCATCTAATCAGCAGGAAATGCCAGCCAAAATGGCAAACAGGGGCTCATCCAGAGTCGTGCCATTCAGGAAAACCTCCAGGAAATTCATTGGAGCTAAATAAACATCCAGTGGGAATAAATAGTGGCACGAAGAAGAGCTAAATCCGGTTTACAAAGTCACTAGATTACATAATATGCAAATTAGCATACTCCTGACAATCACTTTTAACTCTTTTTATTTACTTTTTATTTAGAATTTAAATTTTTCATTTAAATCATTTTACACATAAAATACTCTAAAAATACCCCACATTTTGAAAAGTAAGGTTTACGCATGTTAATGTCACGCAAATGAACACATCCAGATTCATTTATATCGCAGTATTTTTTAAACCACATTCATGGATGCACATTCAGGACTAAATAGCATATACAGTCTTTGACAATAAAACTGACACAGTAGGTAGCTTATAAATAAATTAAAGTAACTTGAAGAATATTTATAAAATGTATTTAAAGTAATACATTTCATACCATTCAAAACTTCTAAAGTGTGTTTTATAAAGTTTTGAAGAAAGGTAGTAATTCCTTTTCTTGATTTTGCCGCGATCTGTTGCATAACTTAACTGTTAATTTGACAATCTGAATTATAAACAGTTTGTTCATTTTATTAATACCAATCAAACACTCATACAGTAAAAAAATACACATAAACATGAACAAAAACATATAGTTGAATGTAACTTATAGTAAAAAGATCAGCCCAAGATCTTAAAAATAAACCTTTTATAATTTATTTTGTGATTATAAATACAAATTCAAAAGCTCTGCAATAACAACATCGCTGAACTGAAAAAATACAGTGGAAAAAATACTCATAAATCAAAATAAACATAAACAAAAATATTTCTTACCTTGTTTTTTTGTAAATTACCGGTAATGTGATTCCATTAAGGTGATGCGTGGGCGCAGTTGTTGTTTTTTTTTTTTGTTTTGTTTTTTTTTTTGCGTGGGCGCATTTGTCATTAACTAGATCGCATCTTGATGACGTCTACAGTAGTTAGATTTAAAAAAATTGCATATAAATACCGGTAATTACATTTTTCAAAATCCCCCTTTGCTATATGTATTTTAAAATGACCTGTAGCATACTTTAAAAGTGTTTTAAGTAAATAAATTAAAAGTATTCCTAGTACCTCCCTGAGCGACCGTTTACTGTCAATCAAATAGTTCGTTGATGACGTTACTGATACGATAGCACCGAGCGCGCGCCAATATGAGCGTACTTTAATTAGATATTTATACATTTAATTAACCCCTCTCTATAGACAGTTGTGTTCAAAACTGATAAAATCACTGCCCCAATTGCTTGAAAAATGTCATGCTCACATACGAACGGTTTATTAAAGAAATACAAACTAATCTAAATCTAATTTCAATTCCCCATTTTGTTTACTGTGTAAAACACTTCTCCACCCTTGCAAAGAGAATGATCTATAAGCAGCATAAAATGTAGAATTTATTTCTTTTTAAATTATTATATTAGCAAAACTGCACTTTCACATGTATTATATTGTTATCTTTTAGCATGTCTTTAAGTTACATAAATAGGACATAAATAATTTTTCACTGTTCATTAAATGTCATTATTAAGTTGAATTTCATTTTTTTTGACAGTCGAACGTTACTTGTTGCAAAAAGATCAGCCCAAGATCTTCAAAATAAACCTTTTATTATTGATTTTGTGATCATAAATACAAATTCAAAAGCTCTGCAATAACAACATCGCTGAACTGAGAGCACATGTGCATCAATGAATTATACAGCAGTCCTTCAGATCTCCATTTCCTTCATTAAAACATTAAAGCTGATGAAGACGATGTTTCAAGAATAAACACTCATCCAGAATAATTTCATCATCAGAAGCAGCTGCAGACAAATTTAAAAGTAGAAACATAAATCTTTACAAAATATGAGCTCAAGCTTACTGAGAACAGGCAGAGTAACTATTTACAATAAGATCACATTTTGGGATCATGAGCAAAAGAGATTCAGTGTTTGATTGTGTAAATCAATCAGCAGAAAAATGCACTGAGGGAATGGTTCTCTCCAAAAATGACAAATCTGTCTTTATCAACATTAGAGGCACGTCCCGAAGGATATTTGCTGGGTACTTTTACCCAAGTCTTTGGATAATCCTCCGAACATTCAAGAAATTTAACTAAGCACAAAAATTAGCACCCTTTCTATCCCAGTCCTCACTGGTCAATCCTGTGATCAATACGGCAAGTCCCTGGAGATATATTTTGTGGGCATTTAGCTCTTTTTACTATACTGTAATTGAGATAACTACCTTAGAACTGACCCTAGGGGACCGATCACTGCATTGATTTACAGGTAAAGCTGCAAATTAAAAAAATAAATTCTCCATTACACACATGCATTTTTGTGCCATCCAAAACTTGCCAAGCTGTTGCCTGCTATCTAAAAAGCTATCTGGCTTTTCCTCCGGATTTTCGAAACCAGCTCGGTTTAGTATTACTCAGCTCTACTCAAGACAGCTCATCTTTGCGTTTACACAGACTTCCAATGGTGACATTGCACTATGTCAGTCTAGTTTCTCGAATGCAATGATAAAGAGGTAACTTTTATGTTGTAGATTTTTTAAAATGCTTAAAACAAAGGCTCTGTTTAGGCACATGAAAAAAAGAAACATGGAGTGACAATCAGTGTGCTCAACAACTGACCAGTGAGTGATCAACAGGACTTTATGGTTATCTTTTGACTCAGAGAAAAGGATCACTTTGGCCTGACTAAGCCTGCTTTTAGAACCTTGTCCAAATGGGTACGAAAAAGTACTGCAAAAGTGTACAAAATAAGGTTGAAAGGCACCAAAAAGCAAGCCGAGGTGAGCCATACAGTTACAAATTAGTGGAAAAATCACCCTCATTATTCTCTGGTCACTTGCTGGGGTCATCAAAATTGCATACTTCTGTTTTACCTCTAAACTTTTGTCATTTTTATATTAGAAGGTACGAAATAATGATAACACCATATCATTAATAAGAAATTTAGAATCCAATAACATATGCAGTTTCAGTTACAATTGAATTTGATTTAGCTTATTACTTATTCACATTGATTCAAAATTACCCTCAGATTTTGGGTCATGCTTGGGATCAGTGGGGCACATTATTTTCCCAACTTTTCTTTCTGCAGTTCTTAAAAGCACAAAAGCCATCTTGTCGTAACTGTTCTTTGCTCTGAAAGCACAAGAATCTTGCTAACACGCCTTGCTTTAAAAGATGCATGGAGCTCATAAGAAGATTATGAAACAGCCTCAGTCTGCAAAAATCTTTCAGGATAATGTGGTCTGGGGTTCAAACCCTGGCTGCGGTGTGACCCGAAGCAGGCAGCGCTTGTGTTTCATGGTGAGGCCGTACTCTGGAGTCAAATCCAGGGTTTCTCCAGGGATCCCACTGAACGATAATCTCTGGAGCAGGATGGCCAGGAAGAGGAAGACCTCAGCGCGGCCAATAGACTCTCCAATGCAGCGCCGCTTCCCCAAACCGAACACCAGCACCATTTCTGCATCTGCCTTGTTCAGTTCAGTGCCGTCTGCGGAGAGGAAACGATCTGGATTGAAGCTGTAAGGGTCTTTCCACAGCTCGCTGTAGGGAGAAAGAAAAAAAAAAAGATTGATTTTAAAAGTTTTGTAGACATTGACTCATGAATCCATCACTTACATTAACTTGACGAAGGTAAACATGTTTTTGAAAAACACCAATAAATACTTCTCATACACAACAGTTTATGTCGTCAACACCTACATTTGTGATGGGAGAAGGTGAGTGAATAATTAAACTGCTTGGAGCAGATAAATTGACCATTAATAAGGCTCCAAGGAGAACAGATCTCTCAAAAATGAACAACAGAGTTCCTAGTGGCCTAAAGAAACTCAAGAAAAAAAAAACATGCAGAGCTTTTTTTGTTGGGCTTTCGGCAAACCTATAGGTGAATAGATACACAAATCTATAAGCATTTGTAGAATCACAAACACCCTCAGTTATCTTAGATTTTATAACGCTGAGATAGAAATAGACTTCAGGAATTTTGGTTGCTAGGGTAAACAGTTTGGTTACTAAGGGGCTGTTAGTGATTTCAAATTAACAACAAAATTAACAAATAAATTTCTGATTAACACAAACAACCTTTTCTTTATGGTAAATAAGATAAATGCTGTTGCCTTATTCCAGTTGTTTTTAATTGTCATTATAATTAATTTACCTAGAACCTAGGTTCACTTTATTTGAACCTTATTCTAGAGAATCAGGTTCAGATACTTTAGCACAGTGATTGGTATGCTCTTGCACCTCCACAAGTGTGGTCATGTAGAAGTTTCTATGAGATTCTCTGTTTGAGCTACAGTTTTCCTAAGTTGACTCCATGATAAGTCACTGGGGTAGTGGTACTGAAAAGATATAGCTATTTCTGATATAGCCCCATCCATCATCCTGAAAGGGTTTTGCTCTTAGATAGATAAACACGTCTTAGAACGCATCATACGGAAATTTTTGTGATCCAAACCAGGTGTTTCGGTTTCATCGTCTAACTCAAACCTCATCTCTTCTGAAGGTTTATATCAGTTCAGTGTTTGTCACAAACATGCCCCCTGCCTCCCTCTCCCTCGTCACTCTTTGCTATCCTATATAAAGTAAAGGCATGTATATATTTCTAAACCCTATGCAATATAATAAAAAAAGCCATTTTTAAAGCAAGAAGGTGATGGATGGGGAACTCACGAGTCGTGGTTGACCTGCCACTGGTTCACGAACACACAGGTGTCTTTGGGGATGAAGTAGCCATTGAGAGACGTGTCTCTGGAGGTACTGAGTGAAGGAGAAAATATGACAACATCAGCTTCACAGAGAGACATTTTTTTATCAATGATTATAAGGCTCTAACTGTGATATGTTTAGCTAATTGATACTAAACTTTGTGCATGTTGTAACAATTTTGACCTGAAGTTGCATTCACAGTTTCAGTGACCTCTAGTGGTCTGGATATATAAAAAATTGCTTTTAAGGTTTAACGTTGTGACAATATCGGCATTCTGGCAAATTAATCCATCAGCTGCATCTCGCTGTACCAATCTTGCCATCAGTACCTAACTTTGACCCCAGAACATCATTTGACAACAACTCCACCTAAACATCAAATTTAATTAAATTTGATTAAACTGTTTTGAACTGAATTTAACGTTGCATTAGTTAAAAAAAATTTTTATCTGATGTTTAGTCTGAAAAATGTCTTTGATTATTGAGCACTAGATGGAATGTGCAGCAGCAGTGACTTTATATATTTTTTTAAATCATATTGATATTTTCAAATGACAAATTGGAATATAATCAACTGCAATGAGGTTAACACTGAGTAAGAATGAGCAGTGCTTCTCTCGTGAACTCACCAGTGAGGAATAGTGAAGGGCAGGAAGGAGGAATGGCGGAAGATCTCCAGAATAAAAGCCTCCAGAAGAGGCAGCTCAGTTCGGTCTGACAGACGTGGTGTGCGGTCCGTTCCAATCTTCTCATCTAGGAGGATTCATGACACTGCTCAGATGAAGCAACCTCTTCAACCTATACTTACAGCTCTGGAGCTATGTTGTTACATTTCAGTAAGGTTTTGCTGTGTAATAATTTATATTAACTGTGTAATAATTTGAGATGGCATATGGTTGTCCGCAAGTAAGAAAACAAAGAATGAGAGGAAATAAAGGGAAAACACAGATAAAGAATCCTGACGGTACCCTGATTCTTTGAGAAAAGCAAGAACGAGAGGAAAAAAAGCGGAAAACACAGGTAAAGAACCCTAATGGTACCCGGATTTTTGGAGAAAAGCAAGAATGAGAGGAAATAAAGCGGAAAACACAGGTAAAGAACACTGACGGTACCCCGATTTTTGGAGAAAAGCAAGAATGAGAGGAAATAAAATGGAAAACACAGGTAAAGAACACTGACGGTACCCCGATTTTTGGAGTAAAGCAAGAATGAGAGAAATAAAGCGGAAAAACACAGATAAAGAACCCCGACAGTAGAACCAAACACAGATATTAAGAGAAAGCCAAAATAGAGAGGAAATAAAGGAGAAAACTCAGATAAAACCCTGACAGTACCCCCCCCCCCTCAAGAATAACTGGTATTAGGACCTAAACTTAATCTTAGCACCCCTAAACCTGAGCCATAATATAATTCTTTCCTTTGTGCTCATAAAAGCTGTTACTTGCAAAAATAAATCTTTAAAAAAAAAAAGAAATTGTAGCACTCAGATGATACCCAGCGGCAGATCTCCTCTGAGACTGACTGTGATTGGCAGCTGAGTAAACAGTGAAACATCCCCCAGCATCCCTGATAACCTAACTGGCTGTGCTGAATAACAAAGTGCTGCATCAAATAAATACACTCTCATCTGGAGATCAAACCGTCTCCAGATGGCAAGTGTTTTTTTTAATAATTTAAATCTACCTGACTTTTAAAGCAAACTTATCTTTAAAACTTTTGTGATAATGCTTCCATAAAAGTGCCATATAAATATTCCACTGGAATTTTTATGGTGCACTTCTGGACCCCCTGATGTTTTTTAAGGTAATTCCTCTTAATGTCCCACCCTAAAGCACATGAGAGAAACTTACTCAGCTCTTTCTGCAGTCGCACCTGCATCTCAGGGTAGGCCACGAGGTAGACGACAGACCAGGACAGAGCCGTACTGATGGTGTCAAACCCTGACGAACAAATCAGAACATGGACTGTTATTACTGAAAGTCAGATGAGTTTCTCTATATTAATCTGGGAAATTACTGGGAAAACATGCTTACTGACTCCGGTACACAAGAGGGCGCTATGTAATTTGTGCTAAATTGTTTGTTTATCAGAAGAGAGACAGTGTTTAGGGTTTGTTAAAAGAACTGTCTGAAAAAAGGGTTCTTCTCCAAAAGCTGAACCAAAAGGTCCTGGCCTTTTAAATAGCTGGACGGAAAGAACCAGCTCTTCGTGGCGAGCTGTACAAAAAAAATAACTCTTTTTATGAGGCTGAACCGAGGGAGACAGCTATTGTTAAAAAGCTGACCTAAGATAACATGTTCTTCACCAAAATAACTGGCTCTTCTTCAAAAGCTGACCCCCCAAAAAATGGCTCGTCTGCAGGAGCTGAGCCGAAAGAATGGCTCTACTTAAGGGGCTGAACCAAAAGAACTGGTTCTTCTTTGAAAGCAGATCCAAAAGAACTATCACATCAGTGGTGGCTGAACTGAAAGAAAGGCTCATATTTGGATGCTAAACTGAAAGAACCAGTTGTTCTTAGGGAGCTGATTAGAAAATACCAGTTGTTCCTTGGGTGCTGAACAGAAAAAAACAGCTCTTCCTCAGCCGCTGAACCAAAAGAACTGGCACTTGTCAGAAGAACAGAACCAAAACAACCAGGTCTTCTTAAGGAGCAAAACCAAAAGAACAAGAGAGCTGAACTGAAAGAACCAGCTACTTTTATGGAGCTGAGCCGAAGGTGTCCTGATGCTATGGTGAAGTATTATAGAAAGAACTAGAAGAGAACGTATGTGTAACGTAGAGATGTTGTTCCCAGAAAAAAAGTACCATTAACTTATGCAAAGTGTCAAAAGATGCAACAATACCTGTTACGAATCTTATGTCAAAATCATTTTAACTTTAAACAAATAAACAATTTGACTATCCAATAGTCAGAAAGTTCCAGTGGAGTCACGTGGTAGAAGTCACGAGCTAGATGTGCAGCCAGACCCATAATCGAAAGCAGAACCAAAAGAACTAGCCCTTCTATAGTCACTGAACCGGCTTATTTTAAGATACTGAGACATAAGAAACTGCTTTTCTTTAGGGGCTGAACCAAAAGAACTGGCTCATTTTTGGAAGCTGAACTAAAAGACCATTTCTTCTTAAGGAGGCTTATACAAATACCCAGCTCTTCTTCTAGAGTGGACCAAAAGAACTTGCTCTTCTTAGACGAATCGAACCAAAAGAATCAGCTCTACTTAAGTGCCTGAAACGAAAGAACCATTTCTTCTTAGGGAGCCTAATATAAATCACCAGCTCTTCTCACGGAGTGGAACCAAAAGAACTAGCACTTCTTAAGTGGCTAATAGGAAATAAGTGGTTCTTCTTAAGGAGCTGAATTGAGGGACTTGAACAGCGGTTCCTAGAGAGCTAAACAGAAAGAACCACTTCTACTGAAGGAGTGGAACTGAAAGGATCGCCTCTCCTTAGGAAGCTGAACTGCAAGGATCGGATGAACCAATCCAAATAGTTCTTTCTTAAGAAGCGGAACCAAAAGAGCTAGCTCTTCTTAAGAAGCTGAATCAGGGGAAAAAAACTAGGGAGCTGAACCGAAAGAACCTGAAACCTGACCGCTTCCATTATTGGATCGATGCACCTCCCCTAAAATGGTTGTAGAGGAAATTTTAGATAAGGAAACATAAGACTTGTGTATTCGGCTCACCTGCTCCAAAAAGATCATTGACAATCCCCACAATCTTCTCATCAGATACTTGAAGGTTGGAGTTCTCATCCAGTTTCCTATCTTCGCAGTGGTTGATGAGCGAGTCTGTGATGTCTCGGATGTTGTTCTGAAACACAGGTCACACAAGTCCTTGTGAGTTCTTCTGTTCCTGAATCAAGCTCTAAAACTCTACATCAAAGGGAACATTTAGTCCATGTAGTATAGGAAGACTTATTGACAACATGAAGCTGTTTTGTTTTAGTGTTCAACTCTGAGATATTCAAGCATTTTGAGATGAGTCCATCGTTTATATTGTTTGATAACTTGCTCCTCACCTTGTCGAAGGTCTCGTAATGCTCGCTGACAAGCTTCTGCATGAACTTTCCAAAGCGCTTGTTGATATCTATAAACTTCTTCATGGTGGTGCTAGGGAGGACCCTGAGGAAGGGGATGAAATCCGATGGGTTCCCGCTCCCCACAATTTTCCCAAACTCATCGCTCATGTTGACCAGCCTCACCAGTTCATCGTCATCATGGCTGTGTCTACGTCCAAAGCAGATCCCGCAGATCACATTAGCCACCGAGACCACGATGTGCCTGAAGGGGTCGAAGCTGCCATCGCTTTTCATGACGTTATGGAGCCTCTGGATGAGGTAGAGGCCTTCGTTACTGATGTGTTCCTCCAGAGCACAAGCGTACTCCCCGCTCTTGCCCTGCACAGTGGAGAACGTGCGCAGAGCGCTGAGCGCTAGTTTCCTGCGAGCACGCCAGACGCCCACCTGGTCCGTGCTGAAGGCCAGACTCTTCCCATCACTGATGAATTTAGAGCTGTGCATATCCGGGCGTCCTGCAAACTCCTCTCCTTGTTTGAGGAGTGCCTGACGGATCACATCATTCCCACTCAGGACCACCACCGGACGCATGCCGATCTGGATCTGGAACACCGGCCCGTAGGTCTTGGTCATTTCTGTCAAGCTCAGGTGAGGGTTGTTTCCGAGCTCTAACACATTTCCGATGATGGGGAAAGGCTTGGGGCCAGGAAGCTTCTGGAGACCATCTGGGATCTTGATTCTGTTGAGGCGCATCAGGAGGTATACCACACAGATGGTTATAATGGCCACCAAGCTCTCAGAGACAGAGACCTGGCCCAGGATTGGAAGGACCATCAAAGGCATGGTTGGGTATAACTTTTGAATGTTCTTGAGCCTGTGCAAAAGTTTAGAAATACAAACAAATTCAGAGAAATTCCCAAGAGCACAACATTGTCTGGGTTTTCTTTTAGACTGACTCATATCCAGTGGCTAAATGGTTGCCAGTTCGAGGCTTGCCGGTGACTTTCCTGGAAGCAGTTTGCATGGTCTCGCTGTGCTTGCTTAGGTTTCTCTAGGTTTTACCCACAATCTCGAAAACATACGTTAAATATTTTTATTCAGGTGTGTGTTGCCCTGTGATGTACTGTCGACCTTTCCAGGGTGTACCCATGTCTCTTGCCCGTAGTGCGCTGGAGATAGGCACCAGCAGACTCCCATGACTCAGAAAAGAAACAAGTGGAAGATGAATGAAATCACTGACAGCTCCCTAGCAACCAAACTGTTTACCCTAGCAACCAAATGTTCTGAGCTTTGGTATATGATAGAGACATGGGGGTTGGTGGATACCCCTTAAAGTGACAAAGGGAACCTTTTATTGTCATTGATACCTCCATAGCAACCAGTGTATTTACCATAGCAACCCATTTGCTATCTCAGCTGAGGAAAACCATAGAGAGATGGGAGTTGGTGGATATCCCTTATAGTGACAAAGGAAACACTGTATTGCCACTGACCCTTCTGTAGCAACCAGACTATTTACATATCGCTATCTGAGCCAATCCAGGTTTTGCTTATAAAAATATGTTTAAACGGACTGTTTTACAAGCCAACTAAAAGTGTATTTAAACTTTAGCCATGTTGCTATTATTATTATAATAATTGTATATTTCACTTTCACATGTGGATGAGAGTCTTAACCATAAAAAAGAAGCTAAAGAATCATATGTTCAAGAAGGAAAATCTTGAAAGAGTGCCAAAAATGGTTCTATCCCCAATTTTCAGCTTTTTTTGAGACTGCCTACTATTGTGAGGTTTGGCATACAGACTATCTTTCTAATTTCAACACCTTTGTGAGCACTTAAGTTATGTAATAGAGCAACCAAATCATACATCTTCTACATCATGAAATATTAAACCAACTCCAACGTCCAATTTTATATTGTACTTACTACATAAATTGTTTTGGCAGTGCCCCTAGTGGAGCAACGCCTTATTTGCAGCTTCACTCTTGCTTTGAGTGAGATTACCTTTAAAAAGTTGTTTGCGTTTCACGGAATTCATTAATGATAAACCACATGAGGAGTGATTGGTACAAGGTCAGAGCTCTTATCTGACGTGTGCACACTGAGTCACACACCCCTTCAGTCTTGCATGATATAACGCCGTCTACAGTGCGGAATGAAAGCTAACATCACATGAAAGCTATCATAAAGCTAATTTCTAGATAGATCTTCTAGTGTGGTTTATATGATTGCAAACTTAATTAATTCATTCATGTTTTTTTTCTGTCAGGGTCAGAGGGTTCCGCTGGTACTGGGGTTCTCCAGCGCACTTTGGGTGGCATGCAAACTAATCCAAGTTAAAGAAGCTGGATAGCATATACTAGGGGTGCAACGATAAACTCTGCTCACAACATGATACACATCACAATGTTAATACATAAAATGTTTAAAATGTCGTAAATTAAGTTTTAGAACTTTTGTACTTTTTATCATTTTATAAAGTTCCTCTTGTTTCTTGTGAAATTTCCACTGACATCTTATAATTATTATTATTTAGTCATTTAAAAAGCTGGTGTATTTTTAAATTTTCGGAGGGGGGGGGGGGTGTTAGGGGGTGCTGTTGCTTATCTATAAAGGTGTCAAAAATATACCAAACTTTTTCTTTTTCAAAAATACAAAGAACATACAATTTGCTCTTCTGTTCTTGCACAAAACATGTTTTACTTTTTGTAAAAAGTGCTTTAAATCCATTATACAGGTCTGAGTCCATCCTGGGTCTGATCCTGGTGTTATAAAGTTGAAGAGGTGAAAACAGAATAAAGCAATGCCTTCACCACTTCCAGTAAGCCAAGTCATATTTGCATACAGTGCATTCTTGGTATCTGTGTTTTGAATCATAAATATCTCAGGATGATCCCGTCCAAGCTCCTTTACACCATGTTTCCCCTGATATCCTTCTCTTAAAATTGTGCTAATTTAAAAGAATTATTTCCTGACTCTTTTTAAAATTTTCTCTCACACAAATTCACTTCTGACTGTTGCAGCTCTAGCAGTGATGTTGGATCTTCCGATAAGGAAGTAAACTAAATTGACAATAGACAAGCTGCTCTAAAAATCAATCACTGTTGTGCTTTGTGCAATTTCTTTGGTATATCCTCTTAATACTTTTACACATTTTCAGCAGCACTGTTTTTTGAGATACTGGGCATTTTGTAAATATTCCACATTCCTTTATGAACCGATATCTTTCCCTTATGATCTAAAAGCAATCTTACCGGTCATCAAAAGTACTGATTATTGCCATACTTGCATTGTTTCCCATGATGATGTTTAAGATTTTTGGAAAGTGCTGAATTAATGAGTAAAAAATGTGTTTGTTACAATTTATTGTAAGGAGGGTAAATGTTGAATCGAGTTTTGTATGTATTTATGAATGGATGTTGAAATTAAAATAAAAACTGAGTTAATAAATGATCAAAATGAGTGGCCAACAATGTTGCAGTATACTTAGTGTGTGAAAAATAATAACCATTTAAACATAATCCAAGACCAAAGAACACAATTAAAGAGTCACTATAGTCACAGACACTATACTGTTAGAAATTACTTGAGCATTATTACTTTTTTTATTTTATTTTAAGTTCTATCACAACATTTTTGCAATGAATTTTCTGCGGAGCTTTGCATCTGCTGCACAGTGCATGCTTCATATAAAAGAGCAAACTCAGAGATCAGATGCTAGAGTTTTCATGCTAAATTACTAATTTACAATAATTTCAACGTGCATTTGTCTTACATTATTTGATGTTCAGTCAAGTAGTCTATCATATCAACCTGAGCTGATAAATAGTATTAATTTCACGCTTACCTTAGCACCAGCTTTGTATCCTCGGATTCATCTCCAGCAAAACTACTGCGGACTCTTTCTTATACATCACCACGCCTCGCCATTGGCTGTTCGCCTGTGACGTCACCGCTATCTACCCGCGTCTTCTTTGTGAATGAGAGTTTATTTTATATGTTTTCCCAGACTTTACGTGTTTATGTGGAAAAAATGTTTCTGGATATCAGAGTTATAGATCTTTTGTTGAATTTGTCAGTCATCTTTATTTGAGGAAGGCTTTGTAACCAACATATTTTGGAATAACTTGCATCATACATGCATTTATTCAGAATTTAGTCATTTTTAAAATATAATAATATTTAATTATAAGTTCAAACGTGCCATTCAAAAGATGTTTATGTATTTTTGCGAGTGAAACGGCACGCAATTACAAATATCAAGATGATTAGTATGGGGCTATTATTGATGCGAAATAATCTGTTCACTGTGTCTCGATCAAATAAAAATAACCTAAAATAACATTTCCAGTATATCCAATGGTGATCGACACAATGGACACGCTCTTTGTATGTTTTAAGTTTCTTTTTGTACTGCAAATGTTTCTTTAAAAAAATTAAAACGTGAGGGGGGAACATAGTATTGGCTAAACTGTACTGGACTCAAATACTACATTAATGGTATTATCCATGAGCTCAAAGTCATTTTAGTTTCACCAGTCTTAACCAGCTGAAAACAGCTACCAACTAATCTGTTCAAAAACATAGCTTGAGCTAGTTGTGCTGGATTATAACTTTTTAATTTAAAAAAATTGTCTGTATTTGATTTATTTAAATATTATTAAATGTGTATTTAAATATTTAAACATTACATATTAATCACTAGCAAATGCTTCCTGTAAACTTCTAAATTCCACTCTACCTTAAACAATACGACCTCATATAAATACTATAATTTATAAATATATATAAATAATTGAATTTGACTCACATGACTCTTGTGCTGTTAAAACTCTTTGGTTGGCAGTTAGCGGTTGTGCCTCTTGCAATTAAATCCCCTGAAAACAAGACTTTTGGAGGTTGTCTTGTTATTCTGTGAACCAAAAAAACACTCCAAAACTTCCAGTTGAACAGAAAGTGGAGGTCCTTGCAATCAACTTTTCTTTTCCTTTTCATAATGTTAAAAATTGACAGATAATGGCAGGCAGCGAGAAGCCGAAAAACTACTTCCATCTTCTGGTGGGATATAAAATTGATTTTTGAATAAGGTTATTTCATTCTGTGGTAAACAGCGCTGGCTAGGTTTAGTGTTTGAACATGACCTTGATCTGTACATGTCTAACTTGCAGGGCCACTGCTGCAAAAAGATGCTTTTGCAAAAGAATTATTAATTAATTCATTAATTTTTCCAACCCGTTTATTCCCTTTTTGGGGTCTGCCGGTGCCTTTATCCAGAGCACATAGGGTGAGAGGTGGGGGTAAAACCCTGGACAGGTCACCAGTCCATTCACACCTAAGTGGGAATTTGTGGGAAACCAGAGTACCCGGAGAAAATCCATGCAAGCATGGAGAGAACATGCAAACTCCGTCAAGGAAGGTCACCAGCAAACCTCGAACCGACAACCTTCTAACCGGAAGGTCACAGTGCTAACCACTGCGCCACCTGCAAAGGAATTAACTGGATTTTAATCTAAATATGGGGAATTTCTTGATGAAATTAATGATAATTTAGCAAACTGGAAATTGTTTTAATGGGTAAATCAGCCCTTTTTTTACAAGAACTTACAAACTTAAATGGAATGAAACATATATTATGGATCCGAACATAGATATTTAGAATGTTTTTCATCAAATCACAGAAAATGCGAGGCACGTGTCTGGATACAGCATGCAATAATTAGGACAAAATCCTACAATAAAATGCAATGCAGCAATGACCGTTTTAATTTGCATGCCCAATCTTCTCAGGGATAAATCTGTGTTAGTGGGTAAAGATTAGATTAAACGCTACTCCTTTAAACCCTCTTATCACACTCTCCTCATCTCCGACATTGTACCTTATTTAAATGAAGTAGTTTTTACTAAGTAATGATAACGAATCATAAGAAAGACATTCTTCTTCTTCAATGTATCTGAAAAATTTTGAGAGCAAGGTTGCTTCCTTTAAGATTTTGATAACAAATTACATTTAAAGGATTCTAAAGGCTAAATATTTATCGTTGGCTTATAATGGCCGTTGAAAATAACTTTGAAAAGGAAGCGAATATATCTTCAAGATGAAACATAGAGAAATGGTTAATCACAGGAACAACTTAAAATGTTATGACATTACTGACAGCTCCCTAGCAACCAAACTGTTCACCCTAGCAACCACATTTTCAGAAATCTCAGCTTTGGTAAACGATATAGATATCAAGGTTTGTTTATATAACTTATAGTGGCAAATGCAACATTACATCATGTCACTGACTCCTCCATAGCAACCAGATTGTTTATCCTAGCAACCGATTTGGCAGAACCATAGATCGGATTTGGGAAATCATAATTACATGGTGTTTGATTGTTTAACTCATGGTGACATAATGTACATTGTATCTGTCACTGACCCGTCCATAGTCATTAGCCTGTTTACCATAGCAACCAGTTGGATATATTTCCACCTCGGCTTTGGAAAAACATAGAGACATGGGGGTCAGTGTTTGGAACTACTTGACATAATAAACAATGTTATGTCACTGACTCTTCCATAGCAACCGGACTGTATTATAGAAATAATTTGAAACAGCACTTTTACAAGCCAACATCAAAGTTTGTTCACAAACTTTAACCCTCTAGTTTTGAGCTGAAATGCTACTGGTCTCATTGGATTCATTGATCTATGCTAAGTCAAGCTAACAGTGCTAGTTAAGAATGGTTTCCAAAATGGTAAAAAATGACTGTGGAGGGATGTAAAAAGGTATGCCAAAAAGGTATAAAAGTTTGTTATTACGCTTCATCATATCTCTGACACTTCTGCTGCTCTTCCTGTTCACACACTGAACGAACAGAGAGCAGAAGAGAGATAGATGAGGAGGAACATGAATGAGTGCAGGAATCCACAGCCTTGTCACACACTCTCTCACACACACAGGGCTTTGCACGCAATGCTTTACCTGTTGCTTAATGAGTTCAGAGCGCGTGCCAAATCACTGCACAGCTCTCCCCCTCTCTCTCCAAACAGCAGGTCATTATCTCATGTTTTGTAACCGTCTGTTTATTGAGCCTGTGATGGTCTCAAAGCTATTTATGGCACGTCAGATATCTGCGAGCGATCTAAGAGATGAAGAACTAGCACGAAACATTGGCATTGTTGCTGTTTCGCATCAGAGATCTTTTATACTGACCGAATCATTAGAATAGACAAGTGTATTTGTTTTCCACGGCTCATACAATTTGATAATTGCTAATGCGTTGCTGTGAAAATGCTTTGAAAATTGAAGAGGTGAATCAAATCCAGAATGGTTGAGAGCTTACAATCAGGTTCCGGCAATAAAGTATTTTGAAATTAAAGAAAAAAAAAAAAATTTTTTTTGGGCATATTGCCAAAGCTTTGTGTTTTAGTAGAGAGTTGGTTTTATCCCAAAACAGCAGCAAATACTCTGTCAAGACGTAAGCTCCAAGTTTCGACAGTGAAGAATTGGAAGACCAGATGTAGAGTTCTAGTTAAGGCCCAAAAAGGCACACCAAGAAACATCTCAGATAATCAGAGGTGCAGGATGGTGAGAAGAGTCACTGTCAACCCACAGACCAGCTCCAAATACCTACATCCTGCAGCAGATGGCGCCACTGTGCATTATTCAGCTATTTAGCGCACTTTACTCAAGGAGAGGCTGTATAGATGGGTAATGCAAAAAAGCCTTTTCGATACACACGCCACAAGCCAGCTTCATTTTGGAATAAGGTGCAGTGGACTGATGAAACTAAATATGGCAGAAACACACTTGCAACCTACTGTAAAAGGACCCTCTGAGTCCCCACACCTGAATTTTTTGAACATTTGTGGTGAGATTTAAAGTGACTAATAGATACTACGGTGAGTCTTTGGCCTTACAGCTTAAAGTAAACCTGCTTTTAGCTTCACAAGTCACACAAAGGCTGTTTTAACCAAACTTGCCATTGATTTGTAGTTGCACTTCATACTTTGATCACCCCTCAGGGTGTTTGTTCAAACAAAGTTTTATTCCAGAGGCGTTCAAGCATCCAAGCCTGAAACCAAGTATCTGTGTCTGTTGCACATGTCTTCCTTTCTGGGTCTGTGTGCTAAGGCTCTGCAAGGAGACATGAAAGGGAGGGGCTCTTTATTTGGTTGATTCAATGCGTTGCATTGTTTTTAGTGGAAAAAGGCTGAAAAGCTGAGAATCACGTAATCAACTTTCCTGAAAAAAAAAAAGCCAAGCAGGGAGAGAATAGTCCATGGTGCGCCCAAACATCTACTGCCCTCTTCTGGTGGAAAATAAAATCTTTTTTTGTATGAATATATTTCTTACTGTGGTCAACAGTTCTGTGGTCAACAAGGCTGTGGGATTTCAACACAGGCCACAATTCACTGATAACCAATCATTAATTAATTTTAAGTTCATGATTAGTTTATTATGAAGTTATGACTTAACTTCCGTGGCAAATCAATGTTCATTTATAATTAATTCATTATTACTTTATGATTAGGTAATTATTATGAGGTTATGATTTTACTTCTATCGCAAATTCCTGTTAAATCATCATTAATTAATTACTACTTTATGATTAGTTCATTATCATGAGGTAGTTACTTTACATCTGTAGTAAATCACTGTTAAATCATCATTAATAAATTATTAGTTCATGATTAGTTACTTATTACGAGGTCACGACTTTACATCAGGGGAAAACATCAGGGGCCTGGTGGGATTTGAGGTCAATGCATACCCTTTATTTAAGTTTTTAAAAATGCTTGCCTGTGTTGGGTGCTCTGAAAGCTTCCCAGGACCTCAGACTGTTCATCCTCTCTTCAAGAAGATGTGGAAGTCTCTTCTTCAGCTTCAGGAAGAGTTTATGTTACTCATAAATGTTACAGGTTTGTAAGGTTATGGAAGATGCATTAAAGCAAACGTTAAGAAAAGTCAGAAATAGAAACATATTGTAAGCGTCTTGGTAAAATCGAGCCCTTTAAAAAAGGAAACTGGATGTTAAAGATGAAGTTTGTTGACCACTACTTTATTTCTTCTTTTATCTTCAAACCCACACAAAATTGTTGTTGTAGCTTATGTGAACAGGTCTCTCCCTCTCTTTTTCTCTCTCTCTCTCTAGCATCGCGTGCGTGCACCTGTGGCTCGGGTTAAACATTGGCCGCGTTGCGTGAGAGCTCTGTGCTTGCGCGCGGATGCACGAGGAGGAGGGCAAGAGAGTTTGCGCTCTCTCTCACTCTCACTCTCTCTCTCCCTCTCTCTGCAAAAGATATGAGCTGATGCATCTCAAATTATAAGAATATAAGAAAGTGTTCCGAATTCCTTGACACCTATTTTTTTTTTACACACAAAGTGAAATACATTCACCAGCCACTTTATTGGGTACACCTTGCTAGTGCCGGGTTGGACCTTGTTGAGCATAGATTCAATAAGGCTCTGGAAACTTTCGTCAGCAAATTTGATCCGTATTCACATGTTTGCTGAATTGTCAGCTAAACATCCAGTAAATCACATGCACATTCACCAAATCTCCCATTTCACCACATCCTAAAGGTGCTCATTGTCATGTTCCAGAAACCAGTGTGAGAGGATTAACGCTTTATGACATCCTGATGACAGATTCATAATATCGACTACAGGAAATTAAAACAGAAGTGAAGTGAGTCTAATCTCATGGTTTCCTTTTCACCCTATCAGTGTTCTGTTCTAATCTGTTCCTCCCCTTCACGTGATCTTATTTCTTCCTTTCTTATTGTCACTCCTACGGTTTACGCCTTCCGACTCTCCATGATTGCTTCCTGCCTTCTTGGATTCTCCTGTGATATTACTATGCCTCTTCTATGCCTGCCCCTGGCAATTACTCTGGTGACATCTCTTCTGCTACACACCTTCACTCCCATCTCCGTATTTGAAGTGGGTTCTGCTGTTTCCTGGCTCGGCTACTTACTGCATACAACGCATACAAGAATAGTTCCCTTTAAAGAACGTGCTCGTTCTACCCTTGCTTTGAAGCGTGTCAATAAAGTATATAGAGTTTATCATCCTGTGCTCCTCTTCTTTCGATCCCCCGTGACCCAGAAGTATAAATTGTGCTTTATACAATTTAGGACACTGAAGACCCTGCAGGTCTGGAGAGATCAAAGACTGTGCCCCCGTTCAAAGATCGAGTTCCCTCACAAAGATACCTGCATTTCTTCGCAAACATATTGGTGTTCCAATATATTGCATAATATATTATATAAATGTGTTTTGCGAGGGAACCAATCCTACCCCAATTGTTCCCCTGCCATATCCTCCCTTTAGGGGCTCTTTATGAAGCAAAGTAGCCAAAAGAAACACTAGAAAAAAATAGACTGGAGGGGAAAAAATTACCATTTTTTATGGGAAACATTTTAGAAAGAAGATTCCAAAATGTTTTTAATTAACAATAATATTTGAATCCATCTGGGATAGACTGGGACCTGACAAGGGCGTTCCCTGCCTTTCACACTGCATGTGCCTCTTATACGGAATTACGAAATTAATTGTGCCTCAATAATTATTTAGAACATTGTTATAAATGTCGTTTTAATTTTACCTGCAATCTTCAAATAAACCAAGTTCAAAGATTTATCAATAAACACCAAGTGATCAACACAGCACACTGACATATTTGTTGTCTTATTTTTCCTTTTAAAGTTTTTTTATTGACTGATTCCAAGCGTGTTGTGTCTAGTGCGCATGCGCAAAAGCGGATTCGCTCTTCGCGTGAGAGCGGCAGCGGGAGTACGCGCTGTATGCGGGACAAGCCTCCTGGTCGGTCACGCGAGGCTGCGGTAGCGTGAAACGGATCTGTGGAGATTATGCGGTGGGTAACCCTTAATCCTGACGGTAATCCACGGCCTGGCGTGTGAACCGTCCACAAACCGAGAGAGACACCGGGAGGCACGACAATAATGGCGTGACATGCAGCTAAACACGGAAACCCACAAGGTTACAAGAGTCCATCTGAGTCATTTATATTATGATAGAGTTTACCTCCAATTTACCTCAATGGGAGTTTCTAGTATACCTAACACTTATATAGGTGTTTCAGGTGCGTTTCATTAAGGTTGCAGCTTAACTCAGCAGCACTCTTATGACCAGAACTTGGTCACCCCTGGTGTATGGTTATTAACACACAGGCACAGTGATTAACTCTGGAATTTAATGAGAATATTTCCGTAAGGGCAATATGAATGCTTGAATTGGACAGCAACCAAATTGAAATCATTTTTTATCTGACTGCTCCAAAAGATGTATGTTTGACATAATGCCGAAAATGGGGAAAAGCTGTTGTGCAATTGACTGCTCGAACCGATTTTCATAGACTGACACAATCCAAGCAAAGAAGAAGCAAATGATAAACCCCGTAGCTGAATTTAAGGTCTATGTTTTGTGTCTGCTAAGCCAAACTTTAATAAATCAGCATATTTTGGCAACTGTGTTGCTTAAAAATGAAACTGGACCATCTTGCCTGCATAAATGTATTCTAGGCCTAAATTCCGGGACAAAATTTCTAACAACAATTTCTCTGTTGTGTTGGACAGACTATCTGAGTGAAGTGGATATCGGCCTCCTTACTCAAGTCCTTTCGTTTTTATTCAGCGTAGGCATAGCTTTTTCCCGCTCCACGCTCGTTCTGTAATCACCCGCTTCCCCCTCCGCGATCTCTCTAAAATATTTAGGTAAATTAATAACCAAATCTATTGATTACGTAATTTTCTCATCATTATATATTTTTCTTTTTTTCAAAATCATAAAAATTTGAAAATCATGCTTTTTAGAATATTGTGAACACGAACGAAACAGATAGCGTTTTTTTTACTCACATTTAAGGGCAACAAACACAAAGTGTGCGAGCATGTCTTGAGCACATCTGTTAGTCAAGCGAACTCTGTTTTTTGAGCGTGCGGATTTAAAAAAAAAACAGCTTCTAGATTCATGCAAAATCAACCCACTCTGCTCCTCGCACCGCTCCCACTCCACACCAATCACATTCACTGGTGTTGGACACTTGTCTGCGGGTAAATTGGGTGACGCGGGTTTGGGGTTGTTTTCTATCTATTCATTCTATCTATCTATCTATCTATCTATCTATCTATCTATCTATCTATCTATCTATCTATCTATCTATCTATCTATCTATCTATCTATCTATCTATCTATCTATCTATCTATATACTTAATTAATTGCACATTTTTTATTTTGCTCCTATTTGTGCAGACTTTTATAATGTTTTCATTTTCTCTTGTGGTGTCATGCATCTGTGAACCACCAGCAGCAGGAGGAATGGGTCGAAGCTCTGGGCGCGCTACCGTGAGAAGCACAGATCAAAGCGCCGCCACAGACCAATTGTATCACTTTCCGTCGGGCGCGCGCATGAACAAAGGTCTGGGAGGAAAACAATGGTTGCGTGAGGAAGACGAAACGAGCCATCAATCACAGAAAGAGAGAAAGAACACTGCTGAGTCAGGGAGAGGATCGCTCTCTCTCTCTCTCTCAAGCTGCAGGAAAGCAGATAGCAAAGAGCCTGACACGCAACACCAGCTTCTCTCACACACAGCTCAGACTGCGGTCACACTACAGCAGTGCATTACCACACACTTCACTCCTGTTTCAGATTTAATCACGCTATACATCACCCAAGCCGACCTTTGGTGCTGAACTGAGGAGTGTTTCAGTTTCACTGTCAAAAAGCAGCATTAAAACTCCAGCTCTATACTGAACAGTGTTACAGTTTCACTGTCCAAACACACCATACAGCTCTATACTGAACAGTGTTACAGTTTCACTGTCAAAGGCCTGCACCGCTGTAAAGCTCAGTCTCAGACCTCGCTCTGTTGGAGGTCACGACCCTGTGTGTTATGTTGAGGAGTGAGGTGTGGGTTAATGATCGCGTGCAGACTCTGTTTTCTCAGCAGTGCTTGGGGGTCACTCACACACACTCCGTTCATGAAAACAATGACCTCAGACACGCCACAGTGACCGGGCAGCAGCAGAGTGGCCTCAGGTTCAAGATCATCCTTTCTCTTTTACATTCTCTCTGTCAATCATCTGTTTAGTTCTGACGACAAAAGTCATAACTGACTAATGCTTGAAATTCTTAACAAAATAAAAGTGTAGATTGTTTTACAAATTGCCAGCATTGCATGCAATAAAAGAGCAAAAATTTACTTTTATGATGTTATTCAGCGAGACGTCTCATTTAAAAAAATGCATGCGTGTCTAACTTAGAAATCATTTCAAAACATACCAAAAGAACCGCCAAATATATATAAAGAACTGTAAAATATTTAAAATGAAATGTTTCCAGAATAAAATAAAACATTTTCACAAGAAACTGTCTTTTGGAATAAGTAAAAACATGTGTTTGTAGTGTTCACAGATGAAATGTCTGAGAAAAAATTCCACATTTTTCAAGAAAATTCAAAATGAAAACTTAAAACGTTTCCAAAATATTTTTTCTATGCTATAAGAAACTGTTTTTCAGATTAAATAAAAATGTTTTAGACTGTAAAGAATAATGGCCAGATATTTGCAGAAAAAGGGGACACCACCAGAATATGTGCCTCAAAAATAAGTCAATAAAAAAATGCAGACAAATTGTTGAGGAAATGTAAATTGTAAAGAAAAATGTACAAAAAAATATACATGTATACATAGAAAGAGAGAGAGAGATTTTTTTTTTACTTTAATTTAAAAAAGATTTGATCAAAGATCAAAGTACAAAAATGAACTAAATTAAATCTCCAAATGTTCGAGAATAATATAAAAATATTTGGAGAGTTATAGCTAAAATATAAAAGATAAAATAGAAATTATTTCAGAAAAAAAATGCTTTCAAGAAAGAAATATTTTTTTTAACGAGACA
Source organism: Danionella cerebrum (assembly GCA_007224835.1). NCBI lineage: Eukaryota > Metazoa > Chordata > Actinopteri > Cypriniformes > Danionidae > Danionella > Danionella cerebrum. Next base: position 86,899 of record SRMA01016087.1, on the reverse strand, counting down.
AAAAGTTGAAAAATGTCATTTTAGCAAAATTTTACATTTAATACAACAAATATAAAATACAAACAAATAAAAGATCTTTTTTTTTTAAATACAATTTTTAAAGTCACAGTTTAATTTGAGCACAAAATGATTTGGGGATGTACAATTATTTTCTCAAATGTATTCACTTTTTTTTTCAAAATTAAAATTGAAATTGTGACATTAAATGCAAAAATTTTTTTGAAGAACAGTTCTTGTGTTGCTCTGTATGTTAACTGCAGAAGTTTAAAAAAATTTTTTAAATCAAAGTTTTATCAAAAGAATGATTTTTCATTCAGATAACAATAAAGTCCTTGGCTCGGGGCTTTCTGATATTCTGTCTGTTATCAACCCGGCTGTGCAAGGCTTTCTTATAGTTCAATAGACCATGGTTATTTAATCGGGACGCGTATAATTCAGAGAGCGTGAGCCATGACACGGTCTGTTAATGTGTAGGAGAGGGTGTGTTGTGGTGTTGGTGGGGGGGGGGGGGGTATCTGTGTTTGAGAAAAGAGTGCGCGTCAAGTACAATGACAGAACTGCAATTTTTCTATGTTACAAATGTCTAGAAACAATACACCAGAATGACCGGGTTTTTTATTTCTCGACTTTTATCATTTCTATGTAATGAAATCGAAGGCACATACTTATCGCCTTTTGCATGAAGCTGCAAATTGAGCCCAGGTGCTTTCTGTCGTACCGTTTAACTGGCATAAGTGGAGTTAACTGCATAGACAACTGTATGAGAACATTTCAGAGCACCGTATCCCAAGTAAAGAGTTCAAAACCTCCAGGTTTGGATGGTCGCCATTCCAAACTGAGCAATGGGAGGAGACTGGAGGTGAAGAAAACCTGATGATCATTTATAGCTAACCATCGATGCAGAACTCATGGGTAATTCTAAGGTTGAGTGCTTTATTCTAACTGGCCAATGAACATATGGCAATTGCCTGATTCTGATTGGCTGATCAACATATGAACGTTAAATGCCTGATTTTGATTGGCTGATGAACATTCAAACGTTGCGTGCGTAATTCTAATTGGCTGATGAACATTGTAAAGATGAGTGCTTGATTCTGATTGGCTTGTGAACAATCAAAATGAGCAATAATGATGTTTTCTGGATTACAAAGGGTAGAGGGCCTAGTACCGAGCCCTGTGGTACACCGGGCACAACAATGGACAGTTTTAAAGATTCCGACATGTTTTTAGAGACATAGGATCATAATTTGGTTGGAAACAATGTAAAGTGGATAACTGGTGAATCCAGAGAAAACAGTTGTCCCGCAAAGATCTCCACCATTGTACATCGACTGGTGAGTGTTCTCAAAATCACGGAGCCTCATTTCTGCAGACTTATTTTTCCCCAGGAAACCCATAAAAGCAGTTAATTAGCCCGTTCCAGTCAGGAAACATTGTTAGGGTGTTTATTGTCTTGACTTGCATGCAACATGTTGATTGATGAACAATGAATGTTTGTATTAGCGTTTATAGACTTCCTCTTGTGCTGCTGCAGGTTTGTACAAGCTTCGGACCAGTTTGGTGCCATAACATTAATCCCTGCAGGATCTCGACAAGCTCAGATGAATATGTCTGAACAAATTTTACATAAACTGTTTATGTTTGACATGCCAAATTGTCTCAATCTGAAACTAACTTATGTGCATAAGCTCCAAGTCTAAAGGAATGTTTGTGTTTAAGTGGCTTTTTTGGTACTAAATCAATGAAAACAGAACAGTAGCATCCTGGAAAGGCCGCTGAACTCAAGTGAGGATGCAGCAACCATTCATCACTTTTTTCTCAACCCAAAAGTAAAGTAGAAACGCACCCGCCTTGCACTCATCTAGAGCAAGAGCAAACGCACGAAGCCAACTATTGCATACAAGAACCATCTCGCCTAATTTTGACTTGGTCCAACTCTGGCCATACTTTCTGTTTTTGCTTGGCCCGAGTACCGCAATGAATTATGGTACATTTATGGACCAAGTCCACCACCTCTGTCAAAAAACTCATTTTAGGAGCCATTGAGGTAGGTTCTATGGATTTCAATGACGGTTCTCAAACGACAGTTCTACGTATTTCAATGATTCCATAATTCATCTAAATGTTTACTGATCATAAATGAAAGCTTGGACCTTAAAAATATTAACAAGTCTATGGTAAAAGTGTTATAAAGTAAATATTTTGCCCAGTGGAAGACCTCAGTTGAATTTTAGGAGGAACTTTTGTGCTTTAATTGGTGAGTTTTAAGGTTAAAATGGAAGAAACTGTAGAGTAAACTAAAAGATTTTGTGCATGTTGGTCCTGGAACATGGCTTTAGAACCTGTTTTAGAAGAAAATGACCAAATATGGTCTTATTGGTTAAATGTTATGTATTTTGGCTCAATCAGTGGCCCATTCGATCCCTGTTTTACATGTTTGACACATTCTATGTTGTTTTAATTGAACATTCATCTCTGTTAGGTGGATTTAAAAAAACACCCTTTTAGGTTAGTTTGGCATCAAACAAAAAATATTTTCATTAGATGCAAATTAGGGTTTCAGAGATGCTGGGGGTGGGCTCTAGCACCCTAAAAATGAGCTAAGAACCCCCATCCAAAGCATGATACGATCTACCCACATTACGAACCAATAGAGCAAACAAACAACCCAAATGTTCAAGAAATATCTGGTCTGCCTCACAGAGCATCTACTTGTAGAACCACTTCAGGAGTGCCACTGTATCACTAATGAATGCCATAAACACTCTAGTCACTACCCAGAACACAGAGCTACTACACTACAAACCACCCAGACTAGGAGCCAAACAGAAAACCATCCAAGGAACACTGTCCAACCAAAACATCTACATCTCAGGAACCACACACCGTAACAATTCAACGAGAATAACTCAAGCACCAAAAAAAATCCGGGTCAGTTTGTTGTGGAAGTGTTTCTTCAGCTCCATCTGTCTCTCATATGCATAGTGTCTCCACCAATGGTGATAAAGCCGCTCTGTAATTATAAAGAAAGAACTGCAGGAGATAAAAGATACCTTTACCACAGCTGGGAGAGCAAACGGAAAGATTCATGAGATGGTGATGATGATGATGATGCTAAAATTATTTGAATGATGATTTTCTGATGAACATTCTAAGCTTGAATGCTTTCTTTTGATTGGTAGATGAACATTATTAACATGAGTAATGCTGAAGAACATTGTACAAGTTCACTCTTTGATTCTGATTTACACACAGCCTGAAGTTATCTGTTTGATTCCGATTGGCTCATAACATTCAACAGTGGAATGTTTAATTTGGATTGGCTAATGAACATTCTAAAGTTGACAGGTTGATTCCAATTGAACCACAACGTGATGTTGTCTGATTCTGATTGGGTAATGGATAGCTAAGCTTGAATGTTTGATCCTGATTGGCTGGTAACATTCTGGGGTTGACTGTTTGATTCTTAGTGGCTGGTAACAATATGAGTTTGAGGGTTTGATTCTGATAGGCTGGTAACAATTTGAAGATGACTCATTCTGATTGGCTGGCAACAATTTGAGGTTGATTCTGATTCTGATTGGCTAGTAACAATCTAAGGTTGAATGATTCTGATTGGCGGGTAAAAATTTGAGATTGCCTGGTAAAAAAAAATTAAGTTGAAGATTTGATCTGATTGGCTAACTAACATTCTAAGAGGAAAAAAACTTGATTCTGATTGGCTGGTGAACACTCTGATCATTGTTAAAGAAAATTTTAAACATATTTTGAGGAACAAACAATTGAAGGCTAAAATTCCAATGGACGAGTGGATTTCACGTCAAGATTTAGCTAAATAAAATACAATCCGGTTTAAAAAGAGTTTATTTGCCCGTAACATAATCATTAACAAAGTTCAGAGATCTGTGATCCTGCAATGGGTATTCCATTACAGACACATTAACCAACCAAGTAAACATTTTATCTGCAAAGTTTAATCTTCACTGTAAAAATCGGACAAAATGCTGAAGTAGACCTTTTTTTCTTGCCTAGATTTTTCAACTTGGTTACCAGTCTGGAATGACTCTGGAATGACCATTAATCTGGAAAGAACTGGTCTCAAGTGCTATTTTTAAAAAACATTATCATAATGCCAGACTTTGTTTACGTTTAGCAAATTGGACAGAGCAATCAAGGAATCCGGGGCACCAAATCCCAATTTGGATCCCACCAATGACCTTGAGGCAACCAAATCACCAAGAAAACAATTGGTAACAGGTTACGTATTGAATTATTGAACCCAAAACACAAGGGAGAGGGAGAGAGCAAGAGAGAGAAAGCATTTAAAAGGATCATGGTTGGGTACTCCTCTACGACAACGACCCAAACCATACAGCCAAGGCTGTAAGGGGCAGTTCAGGAAAGAGCTTATCAAGGTCTTTGAGTGTTCTAGACCATCTCCAAAGCATAATCTTGTCAAAAAATAGCAAAGGTCTCAGAAAAGACATCCACGATCTACCTTGGACTAGTAGATTTCCTCTCTTTCATAACTGGTTTTTATATTTGCATTAGATGAGAAGCAAATCAGGGTCTGAAAAGTATGATTCACATGCTGCACGACTGGATTATTGCGATCAGCAAGAGGAGCTTCTGTCCACGGTGTGAAAGCACCATCTTTGAGAGTTCGGTGGAGGACAATATTCTCTGTGACAGGAACTTGGAAGTGAGTTTGAGTGATGGGTATGTGTCAGAACAAGCATCTGCAATCTAAACGACTTGTAATTAAAACTTTTTCCTTTCTCTCGTTATATAAACAGCTTCTTTCTGTTGCTCAGGAGGAGAGGAGGAAGGTAATCTGAGCCGGAAAACGCATACTAGTTTGTGTCAGGCCTCACACGCTCCTTTGATCACATACAGACTAAAAGAGAGGAATTAAATGTCAAAAATATGGAAAGTATGATGCCATAAGTGGTGACATCAATGCCTTAAACATCATAAAACTGTAAAATCAATTGTGCACCAAAGTGGGTTCAAAGTGCACAATAAAGACATTTAGAAGAAAACGTAAATTATGTCATTTATGTAAATTATGTAAAGTAAGCTTAAATAAGAATATAATTTTAGACTTTGAAAAACTTTATTGCAGAAATATCCCTGCTGTATCAAAGGTATTAGCACAACATCTACAGCAGGATTATGTTGTAGGTCTTTGGAGCTGGTCTGTGGGTTGTCTGTGTCCGTTCTCACCATCCTGCACCTCTGCATATCGGACATTTTTCTTGCTCTGCCACTTGAGGCCTTTATTAGATGTGTGTTTCTTACAATTCCACTCAATGTTCCTCTCAGTTGAAACTGAGAGCTTAAATCTCTGAAAGCTTTCTGTAAACCATGATGTTCCCATTTTGAGTTCTAATGATTAGTGTTAAAGGTACTGGAATCAATAAAATGACAAGGATGCCTAAATTTGTGCCCTTCCCAAATTTTGTTTAAATAACTGTACACGTTCCATAAATCATAAGAACTTTATTATCCCTCTCAAGGGACAACCAATGATTTATAAAGGAAAATCTTACAAAATGTGCCCAAACCTTAACATACGACTGTGTAAGAAAGAGAAATACAACATTAGAGATGCATGAAACAAAAAATTTAACTGGAAGAATGCAGAAGACGTGATAATTCCACTGTGCTTTACCAGATGCTGCCCTCTAGTGTTTAAACAGCTGTACATCAGATATACAGTAAAATGTACAAAGCTAGTTGTCAGCTCTCGGTTTAAAATGTACTCGGATAGTAATCCGTATGGAGCCAAAAACACTTAACGCTTTGTTTACTTAAGTTTTATTGTCAACCGCCATAAAATCTTCAATTAAGGCTCTCCGCGCCAGCCGGGGTCGCTGCGGGCGCTTTACAGCACAGGGCTGATGTCGGAGGAAGAAGAAGCGTGTGTTTGTGTGTTCACGTGGTCACTACACAGAGCAAAACAATTGAAATTACACACATTATACCACGAGCTCGAGAATACGACAGGTAAATGGTTTACAATTTTTATCCGTTTAGTAATTTACAAATTGATAACTATTTACATTGAGAAAACATGGTTTACAGAAAGTTAATTATCATTATTAAAAAGTGTTTTGCTCAATTTACAGGCTTAGAATTATTTATTATATACAGATTTGGTAGGTATTGCAGAAAAGAAGATATTCTGGATGGGATAATTAGCAGTACAATTAAAATAATACAGTACTCGTACCCGGTTATTTAATTGTTAGAACAGATATAGGCTTTGATTGATCAGCTGTATTAAAATACTTAACAAATCCCATGTCCTAAACCCCATGGAGAAAATATTAAATGTTGTATTAAACATTTATTTAATAAATTGTATTTCCAGGTATTGGGTCGCTTGGGCGAGCAGGTGGCTATTTACCTAGTCACACTTCCTGTTTGAGAGGCTGACTGGAAAGGGGTGAGTGACCATAAACCCTCACTGTCTGTTTGCCTTATTTAGCATAATTTATTTGCTAATTTTGTTGTGTAATTAACGGAAAGGAATGTGTAATTAATTACCTGGAAATCCCAGTCTCATCCTTTGGCTTGGATTTGTGCAGTTAGGTCCTTGTGAAATAGCACAGCTTTTTTTTTTTTTTTTTTTTAAACAAGGCAATGTTGTGACATTTTTTTCCAATATTATATTTTAAAATTTAGGTAAAGTTTGCTTTCTTTAGGTTTCTTGAATAAAATAAAAAAAAGTCAATCAAAACCCCCTTAAAATGTTATTACTTTGGCTTCAGAACAAATCAGTGTTGTTCAACAATTTGCTATTTTAACCTAATTTCCATGGTAAAACCAGTTAACATAGTTTAAATAGTATTTTAAGCTGTGGATTAGTATCTTGCACAACATACACTCTGTCATTATGTACAAGATAAAAACAGAGAGAAAGGTTTCAAGTATCAAGAACGGCACTGAGAATCATTATTAAAACATTAAAAGAGATCAGCACAGCGAACAGAGGGAGCGAGTGAAACATTTTAAATGTTTTGGAAAGAAAACCTGTGAGAGAGGTCTTTAAATATCCACAAAGTGCTGCCGACGAATTTAACGAAGTCTGGAATTGATGTCTTGAAGAAGAGGGGTTTCTGAAGAAGAAATGCCTCATAACCAGAACAACATTTGTTCAGATGTGACAAAACCAGAGCTTTGTGGATATAGAGATGGCTTATGTTTAGAGAAAGAAGAGAGAGGCATTGGCGAGAGGGAAGCATGGCGGTGGGAGTGTAATGCTCTTGGGTGAAGGAAACTTGAAGAAAAGAAAAAAAAGATTATACGAAAGACAACCATTTGGACATTTTCTCTTCCTGCAGGATAATGACCTAAAGCAAACCTCCCTCCTGATGAAGAAATCCCTCTAAATGAGCAAAGTGAGTGAGTGTCCTGAACAAAGCCCAGATTTCTACAGAAAATCTGCAGTTCACTCTTAAATGTGCCAGACCAACAAATCTGGAGGAGCTTGAAATATCTGCTCTAGAAGAATGGGCTGTTATTCCTCAGGAGACATGTTTAGCAAACAATTCAAAAGTGATTGAGCACATTTGTTTTTTTAGAACCTGGAATTACAATCTGATTGTTTCCACAGGTTCCTCAATGGCTTCTGTGGAGCATCTGCGAGTGCTTCCTCCAGACCCTGAGGACTCCCTCACCCAGCGCTGTCGAATGGGCCCTAATCTGATGTCGAGATTGCACTTGAATCTGGGATCGCCAGTCCTGATTCGGTTCCGTGAGGGAGGAAGCTGCGTGTGCAGGGCGTGGCCTCGGAGAGATCTCGCAGAAGGGTTTCTCCAGATAAACACTCAATGCTCCTTAGATGTCAGCACGAGCTCCCTGAAGGACGGGACTGTTAGCGTTGCACAGATCAAACCGTTGAGCTGCATCAAACTCAGCAGCGTTGCGCTCAGGGTGTTCGTGCACAGCCGCGATGGCAAGAAGAGGGTTTCAGAGGACACCCTGCACCAGATTCTGGAAGGCGTCTTCATCCACGCGGGGCATTTGCTAGATCTTTCCTTTACTCAGACTGCAGTCAAGTGTGTGTTGGTAGAGGAGGTGAACTCCGGCTCTCAGAAAGCAGGTTTGGTGACGCTCAAGACTAAAGTGAGCCTGAGCTCAGTCCAGACCGTGAAGCATCTGGAGAGCCGTCGGGCACGGGAGTCTGTGGCAGAGTGTTTAGGAGGCATGGGTGAGGTCTATTCCTCCCTGAAGGAAATGATCAGTTTTCCTCTGAGGTTTCCAGACACCCTTCGGGAGATGCGCTTATCTTGTCCTCGAGGGCTGCTTCTGATTGGTCCATCCGGTGTGGGGAAGACTCTTCTCGTAAGATGCATCGCGAGAGATATCGATGCGACTTTGGTGACGGTGTGTTGTCCGGCTCGAAGTTTCCTCTCGAACAAGTAAGATGCTAATGATTTAATCGTTGCAGGTCAACGGGCCTGAAGTTACAGGGTCACGCCCTGGAGAGAGCGAGGAGAACTTGCGGCGGGTGTTCGATCAGGCTCGTGAGGCAGGAGAAGAGGGGCCGTGCATTTTACTGATCGACGAGATCGACTCGCTGTGTCCGCGGCGAACGGAGAGCAGCAGTGCACCAGAGAACCGCCTGGTGGCGCAGTTATTGACTCTAATGGATGCTATTGGGAGTCATGAGGGTTTTGTCATCATTGGTGCCACAAATCAACCAGATGTTCTTGACCCGGCGCTCCGAAGACCTGGCAGATTTGACAGAGAGGTGACGACGCTGATGGTTTGATTGTGGCATATTTAGTTCATCCGTAGTAGAGGGAACAACTTGAGGTCACCATTCCTGAGTTTGGATGCTCTTTGTGTGCGTGGATGGCTTTGTTCTGGGTCTACTATAGACCTCTCGGTGAAGTGAAAACTCCAAATTCTCTTCAGGAAATATTCACGCGAGCTAGAGACGGGACCGGCAAAATACTGTGACTCTGAGCAGGAATAAACGACTAAAAACGAAGATATGGAAATCAATTATCAAGACCCATTTCTGTCTCATTAAGTTCAATTTGATTCTGTCTAGTTCAAAACGATTCAGTCAGGTTTAATGTGATCGTACGATTCAGTATGGTTCAGTCCACTTCAATATGATTCAGTCTGGTTCAATATGATTCATTTAAGTATAATGTGATTCTATGATTGAGTCAAGTTCAGTATTTTTTTCAGTATTATTCAATATGATTCTGTTCAGTATGATTCAATCCAGATCAATGTGATTCAGTGCGAATCCATACACTTCAATTTAATTCGGTCCAGTTCGGTATTTTTTTTCAGTACACTTCAATATGATTCAATTCAGTCCAGGTCAATATGACTCAATCAGGTTCAATATGATTCATTTAAGTTTAATGTGGTTATATGATTCAGTCAAGTTCAGCATTTTTCAGTATTATTCAATATGATTCAGTTCAGTATGATTCAATCCAGATCAATGTGATTCAGTGCGAATCTACACACTTCAATTTAATTTGGTCCAGTATGGTATTTTTTCTTTACACTTCAATATGATTCAGTTCAGTATGATTCAGTCCAGGTAAATGTGATTCCATCTGAAACAGTATGATTCTGTACACTTTAGAATGATTCAGTCAGGTTCATTATTGTTCAGTGTAATTCAGTCCAGATCACTTTGATTCGGTGCACCTCAGTATAGTTCAGTCCAGTTCAGAAATATTTCAGTTGACTTCAATATGATTCAGTTCAGTGTTTTTCAGTACACTTTAAGTTTGATTCAGTCCAGTTCAGAAATTATTCAGTTCTCTTCAATATGATTCAGTTCAGTTTTATTAAGTCCAGATCAAAGTAATTCAGTATGGTTCTGTACCTTTCAATATAATGCAGTCTGCTTTTTTCAGTACACTTTAATATGATTTACTTCAGTTTGATTCAGTCCAGGTCAATGTGATTCAGTACACTTCAATATGATTCAGTCAAGTTCATTATTGTTGAGAATAATTCAGTCCAGATCACTTTGATTCGGTACACTTCAGTATAATTCAGTCCAGTTCGGAAATATTTCAGTACACTTTAATATAATTCAGTTCAGTATGATTCAGTCCAGGTCAATGTGATTCAGTCTAGTACAGTATGATTTAGTACAATTCAATTTGATTCAGGCTTGTTCAGTACACTTCAGTATAATTCAGTCCAGTTCAGAAATTATTCAGTACTCTTCAATACGATTCAGTTCAGTTTTATTAAGTCCAGATCAATATTAGCTCATAATTCAGTATGATTCTGTAGCCTTCAATATGATTCAGATAAATGTGGTTCAGTCCACTTCAGAAAGGTTCAGCCCTTTTCAATATGATTCAGTTCAGTCTAGTTCAGTTCATTATGCAGTTCACTGTAATCTGATTCAGTTCATCATTATTGAGTCTGGCTCAATATGATTCCAGTCCAGGAAAGGTTTTGGTGATTCATCTTTTAAGGCACTTTATTCCATTAGCTTTCTGACCGGGCGTGACTGTGTCCAGGTGGTGCTGGGGGTGCCCACGCTGCTGCAGAGACGCAGCATCCTGCAGTGTGTGTGCCGGGAGATGCCGCTCGCTGCTGATGTGGATCTGAACACTGTGGCTGAGATCACCTGCGGATATGTGGGGGCTGATCTGAGCGCGCTCTGTAGAGAGGCAGCACTGCAGGCCATGAGAGACTCAGGGGTGAGGGATACTTTCAGAATGAAGAACGTTTTCATGAGATCCAGCAGATCTGAGGGATTCGTCGTTTCAGGCTGGAGCCAGAGCTTCGGTGTCGATGCAGCACTTCAATCGAGCGCTGCGGCACGTTCAGCCATCGTGCTTGCGGAGCGCCATCGGAGCCGTGGAGTTCAAACCCATCAGCTGGGAGCAGATCGGAGGGCTAGAGGAAGTCAAGCTCAAACTAAGACAGGTAGCTTTGACACGAATGCTTTTGTTAATGGAGCTTTCACTGCTATTGCTTTGTTCTGGATCATTGTATAATTACTTTTTGAGTCTTTTCCACACCAAACTGTTCCGTTCAGAGTGATTCAGTGCAAGTCATTATGATTCAGCCCCGTTCGATCATGTTTCAGTTTTGTTCGGTGTGGTTTAGCCCAGAAAAATAACATTTCATTCCATTCCAATCATCATTCGAATCAATAGGATTCAGTTCTGTTCCATATGATTCAGTCCTGCTACATTTGATTCAGTTCGATCCAGGTCGAGTATAAGGATTCAGTCTAGTTCAATAGGATTCAGTTCAACTAAATAGATTCAGTCCAGTTGATTATGATTCAGTCTGGTTCAATAGGATTCGGTTCTCTTCAGATTGATTCAGTCCAAGTCATTATGACTGAGTCTAGTTAATTGGGAGTCCATCTGGTTGTGATTCAGTCTAAGTCGATATGATTCATTCTGTTTTAATATGATTCACCTCTGTTCCATCCAGTCAGTAATAATTCATTCTGGTTCAGTAGAATTCAGTTCTCTTCAGATTGATTCAGTAGAGGCTATTATGGTTCAGTGGAGTTAATCATGATTCAGTCCTGTTCAAATTTGATCCCGTTTTGTTCGGTGTGATTCAGTGCAGATTAATAGGATTCGGTCCTGTTCCATATGATTCAGATCAATGTGATTCAGTCTGGTAAAATAGGATTGAGTTTTGTTCAGAGTGATTCAGTCCTAGTTAATACGATTCAGTCCGGTTCAATATTACAGCATTTTGTCCTGTTTGAACATGATTCATTCCAGATCGATATGATTCAGTCCTGTTTAGTGTGAATCAGTTCAAATCTTTGATTGTCCTTTTACACAATAATTCAGTCCAGTTTCAGTTCAGTTTATCATGATTCAGCTCAGATCGCCATGATTCAGTCCTGTTCCAATATGATCCCGTTTTGTTCGGTGTGATTCAGTCCAGATTGATAGGATTCAGTCCTGGTCCATATGATTCAGATCAATATGATTCAGTCTGGTTTGATATTATTTTGTCCTGTTTGAACATGATTCATTCCAGATCGATATGATTCACTCCTGTTTAGTGTGAATCAGTCCAAATCTTTGATTGTCCTTTTACATATGATTCAGTTCAGTTCAGTTTATCATGATTCAGTTCAGATCGTCATGATTCCACCTGTTTCCAACATGTTTGACAATATCCAGCTAATGTCTCTGGAACGCTGTTAAGAGCAAACATGTTTCTGTGTTTAGAGCATCGAGTGGCCGCTACGCTTTCCCGAAGCTCTTCTGCGGATGGGTGTCTCGCGGCCCAGAGGCGTGCTGCTGTACGGGCCTCCGGGCTGTGCTAAAACCACTCTGGTGAAGGCGGCGGCATCCGCTTCTCACTGCAGCTTCCACTGCATCAGCGGAGCGCAGCTCTTCAGTCCGTACATCGGGGACTCCGAGAAAACCCTGGCACAGGTCAACTTTCCTCGGCTTTAAATCTGTATCTATTCCAGTCGCTTGAGGATATTTTTTATGTTGCATCAGCTGTTTGCACGAGCGCGGGCCTGTGCTCCTTCCATCGTGTTCCTGGACGAGATCGACAGCATGGTGGGCTCTCGAGGGGATGAGTCCTGCGTGAACAGCGTGCAGTCTCAGGTTCTGTCCGTTCTGCTGACGGAGCTCGATGGAGTCGGCTTTCGGACGCTTGAGAGACGCGGCGTTGGTGACAGCACTACAATCACTTCGTCTGGAGATCAGGAGGACGCCAGGCTTCTGGAGGTCCTCTTTCTCACAGAAACACATTTGTGGTTAAAACACAAACTCACTGCTTTCTAAAAATGTGTCACTTGCTCAGAAGAACCCAGTGTTACGATGTATCACAGTCCCAGCCAATCAGAGAGAAGGAGTCTGGTTGGCTGGCTTGATAACCAATCACATCACCAGCATTAAAGATGAAAGCAGAAAAGAAATAATAGAGGCTTTATATCGATGTCACCCACCAGGCCACACCCCCTTCAGTGACACTTAAAAGACAAACAAGTGGTAAAATGTGTTAAATATATATAAAATTTGAGTTATTCTGATGATTACACACTTAGGTTAAAAAGAATTAGTGTTCCAAACTTACCAAACCACCAACTTTCCATGAACATTGAGATTTTGCCAGATTTCCTGACATTTATATGTTCCGGATTTCAACACCAGCAAAGTCCATATTGATGCCTGGATGAAATTTGTTTAAAATGTCATGTACCCTTATTAGCATAAGAACATTACACAACAGACTTGCGTAGGGTACAACGTATTATCATTTGATTAGGTGTCCGGGTTTGGAGGGAGTGTTATATGCAAATTTTACTGGTCCGTGTAGTTAGCATAAACTCACTCACTATATATTTTATGTTTATCTTTCTGAAACTTCGCTTAGCGAATCTCAACTGACTCCATCGAGAAAGTGAAGCAGGGAAAGGTTCTGAATGTCATCGTAGTGTATGCGAATGCCGCTCGTAAATTATTGGAAATGTCCCACTTGGCCACGCCCCCTTTAATGACACAAGTAACAAAATGCAGGCGTTCAATATCCAAAAGTGCCAAACCACGAGTTATTCTGATGATTACACACAAGAAGTGGACTTGACTGCGATCACCACGACTTACCAGGCAACTAAATTTCCATGGACATAGAGATTTGGCCAGAAATTGGATTTCTTGACCTTTATATGTTCCGGATTTCAACAAAAGCAAAGAACACTAAAAAAAGGAAAATGAAATGATCATTTTATGTAAAATAATGTTAATAACAATGTCGTTATACAATGGACAATGGGTTTACAGTTAGTGTAGCTTAGACTAACTTGGCTCAGTTGAGAGAGAGAAGCAGGGAAGAGAAGTAGCACCCTCTGGTGGTGCGTATGCTCAGCGCATGCAAATGCAGAACATATATTTTAAAATGATATAATAACAATGGTAATTTTTTCAAGAAACCATGAGGGGGACGATGAATTTGCTGGTCGATACATCATCGTAAGGCTGTTGCGATTCATAGGAGTCTATTTTTAGCCCTTCCCCTCAGTTTCCGAGGCTACGGGGCCAGGGTGAACGAGAGAAAGGCTTCAGGTGATGTCACCCCTCTATGGTTTTGGTTCCTACCCTGTGTCAGATGGAGCTCCAGGAGACCTGTAACAGCGACGTGTTGATCGTGGCAGCCACCAACCGACCGGAGGCTCTGGACAGCGCCCTCCTGAGACCAGGACGACTGGATCAGATCATATACGTTCCTCCTCCTGACCTCCAGGTGAAACACTGTCATGTTGCTTTTGAGTTTGGAGGACTTCAAAATCTGATCCATCAATCTGTTCCTCAGACCCGCGTGAACATCCTGCACATCTGCTCCCGGGGCGTTCCTCAGCATGAGGATGTGTGTCTGGAGGACTTGGCGGATCAGACAGAGCTCTTCTCCGGCGCCGATCTGGAAAACCTGTGCAAAGAGGTTCCTACATGAAAACCTCAAATAAAAACCTCTGATGGCAACATGACCCTGTTCTGTGTTTCAGGCGGCTCTTCTGGCATTGCGCGATGAAGGCCTGGAGGTTTCCTGTGTGAGGCAGGAGCATTTCCTGAAGGCGCTTCAGATTTTGAGACCCTCTCTGAGTCCTGAGCAGCTCCAGAAAAACTTTCAGCCATGTTTCTGACAATGAAAACACCTGCTTTCACTACAAACGTCATACTTTTCCCAGTTCAACACAAACACAGTGAAAATATCAGATATATTCGCTTTAAGTATTTAACCAGATGAATGAAACTGGTGTCACTGCAAATCAAAAATGGCTGCAACGAATTAAAAACTGTTGTTTTGATCTGCTGTAGCGTTGTGCACCACCGTACTCACGCTAGCCTAGCGCTAACTAGCATTATCCAGCGACTACAAGGACATTCACTGGGTCGTAAAGAACTTACCCTTTGATATCTTGGTGCTTTGTGCTTTTGGTCATTGTTTTGCTGAAACAGTTTTTTATGGTTAAAGCAGTTCCCCCTATAAACTAAGTGTCCATAAAAATTCTCTATTTGTGCTTATAATTCACTTCAGAGAGGTTTGACCTCTGATCCAATGAAAAACCAACGCATGGCAAAAGCCTCTGGAAAACCACAATTTTACAAAATAAACGGATAAAAAATGAATTTTCTATATAACCCCTACCCACCTATTATTTCATTTTGATTCAAATAAATATGTTGGGTTCAAAAAGATTATTACGTTGGATATTTTTGGTTTTAAATGAACAAAACAGAAGTTATTGAACAATATTTCCATAGGAAATTAAATTTTTGTGAGAAAATGTGTGATCGTCTTTCAGTTTCATTTTGCAAAATGAACCCTAGGAAGTACAAGACCTGTGATATGGCTTGTTTTTTTTTTTTTTTTAAAATTCTTACAAAAAAAGCACACCTGACACCAGAAATACTTAGAACAGTGTATACGGTTTAGGGGAGGTTCACCTGGTTTTTGATGCAATTTTCACTCTGTTTTGACATTTTGAGTTTGTTTCATCACATTTGATTTTGGTGGAACATAAACACCATGATTTTTTTTTTTGGTTTCTACAATGTAAGAATTGTTGTGGAATTATTGTGTAATGTAATGAAAACATTTTGTTCAAAAAAAAAAAAGAAAAAGCTGGGTTATACAAAAAAATCAAATCAAGCATTACCACAAAAACGGCTTTAAAGATAATTTACAAGAGCAAATTGAAAAGTAGTACAAAGAAAATGCTGAAAAAGGTTTCATACGTCTAACGGTTAATGCACAAAATCTGGGTGTTATCGTTTCATGTGCAAATAAGCAATATTTGAAATAATAAAAAAAAATCTTTATTTCCATAACAAAGACATAACGGTCAATAGATTTTTTTTCCAGCAATTTTGCCACAAATTGGTCCCAATTCTGTTATTTTTCTCACTTAATTTCCTTTTCTACTCTTTCTCTGCATATTTAGACACAATCCTAAATTTTCAATAATTGTAAATATAAATGATTTAATAAAAAAAAACAACAAACTCAACGTTTGTCTTGATTTAAATGGAGAGCGGTTCTACGCAGCCACAGCTTTACTTCAGCAACACTCTGAAGGGGATGGAAACGAACATCATTTGGAACACAAATCTGAAGATCATCTGCATAAAGGTGATGAGAGACATCAAATTGGTTTAGCATCTCAACAAGGGCAGGTATATGAAAAGCAAATAGTGATGGGCCTAAAACCGAGCCTTGTGGAACTCCACTGGGTTTACTAGCAGACATCAACCTTTCAACAGATTTATGTCTAAAATTGTCAGTCTTTTTGCGGAACTGTCCATCGCTTATTGTCTGACCTGATCTGGTTCATAAAAAAATGTTTTTGTAAATTTACAAAATGCAAAGAGAGCAGTGGTCAGTCAAGCTAATGCAACAGAGGCAGGACATTTACATATTAAGGATGTCCAGCAGTACCATCAGCTCAGAACTGGGAGAAACCAGTGGGACCCAGATATATTCATAAAGTCTGACAGGAAAGTATCTTCGTGGAAAAGTTGGGAGCAAAAGAGCCACACCTCCAAGGTTTTGACTCAAGTCTGCATGGGAACGTAAGAACTGTGTTGTAGAAAAGTGGCAGCAGGTGCCCTGGACAGATGGGCCAAAGTTGTCTACAGGCAACAGTAAAGCACAAAGCATGTGAGCGAGAAGATCTATAAGTGATGCAGAGCCCCGATCTCAACATCATCAAGTTTGTCTGGGATTAAATGAAGAGGCAGAAGAACCCACAGAAGATCTCCAAGATGTTGTGCAAATGGACTGCTCCCGTTTTGTTTGCCACCAAACATTGATTCGACTGAGCATTGTGCACTGATAAAAATACATTTTAAATTATTCAAAGCATCCTTTGTTTGACCCCGGCACCGTACTGAAGATAAACAGAAGCTAAGAGACGTTTTTGACTCTGAAGTCCGCTAGCTTTTGGTGTTCACTGGTGCAGAAGCCTGAGATCAGCTGCATGTTCTTATATGGTCTGAACTGTGGATGTGAGGATGAGGTGGATGCACTCGCAGACCCACACCAGCAGTATTTGCATCATGGTAAAAGAATCTCAGCAGGACACAATGTTTATCGAGATGAGAACTCCATGCACAGATCTCACAGAAGCCCTTTGTACAGGCTAAACATGGAGCGAGGGGAACTAGACGGCTAAATTTCATGCACACACTTTGATGTTGGCTTGCAAAAGTGACATTGTTATTAGGAAAATGGAGTGGAAGATAGACATTTGGCGTCATCATACGAAGTTTCCTGTGCCAATATGAGTAATATAAACCTTGAAATCTTTTTTTAGCCTCTGTACATGAGGCTGAGACACATTGAAGGGGCCTGCCACATCAGCCTGCTCTTCAGCCTCTGGATAGTCAACACTGTTGTCTCAGGGTGAATCTTAAGCTATGTTTGCAGGGGTCTAGCTCATGTGACAAAGCGATAACTCTTATGGCTTGGCAAAAAATGGTTTCATCAAGTTGTAAATATTGAAATACTTTTTTCGACAGTTTCGTTTTGCACAGAAACATTTTTCCAAATGCTATTGGGATTAAAATGAGCAATTTATTGCAAAAACAAAAAAAATTATAAAAAATCCTGATAGGCAATGTATTTCAAAAACATCTCAGGTCTGACTTCTGCTACATTTCCATGCAATTTAATAAGTGCGTTCTTCTTTAAAGCATTTAAAAGGTAAAAAAAAAAAAATCTACATTTTTTGATGTTTCTTCTTTAGCAGATCTGATGTCAGAGATTATTTGATTCTGGCATGTTTGAGGTCATCTCTTGAGTTTTCTTTACACCCCCTTGTGGGTGTTTTTCAAGCCGAGCTGTCCTCAGTAGAGCAGGAGAGCTAGCCGAGCTCAGCGCTGCAGAGAAGACGACCACTGCCAAACTCTCAGACTGCTCGGTGCACACGGGTGAGTGTAAACTATTAGCAGATCCAAAGACAAATTCCTGAAGTCCTTATTGTGGAATTTATTCCGCGAAGCAGAGGCATATTCCTCCTAAAGTTCTTAAACAGATTTCTTTTCCGATACTAACTCTTACACGGTCAGAGATCAAAGCATTTGGTGCAATTTCATTACTTTAAAACTAAAGATCTGTGCAAATGTTTTGGGCAGGTGTGGAAACAAAGATGCACCTATGAACCAACACCGTTTTCTTTCAAAACAGCAGCAATTCTTCAAAACGCAGTTTCTGAAGGAACTGGGAGGTGGTTTCAAACCTGGAAATCTTGGAGAACCAACCCCAGATCTTCTGTGGATGTAGCTTTCTCGCATCGTTCTGTCTCTTTGTGTTATCCCAGACACACTCAATGCTGTTAGGGCTTGCATCACTTCTAGTACTTCTTGTTCTTCACACTGAAGATGGTTCTTAATTAATGGCTGTGTGTTTGGGACATTGTCCTGCTGCAGAATAAATGTGCGACCGTTTTGATGGCATTGCACGGTGGATAAATATCTTTCTGTATTTCTCAGCAGTGAGAACATCATTAATCCTGAGCAAAGCATTTGCAGAACTGCAGCCATGCTTCACACTTCGAACACTTAGACCTTAATTCACATGTTCCGTGTGAGTTTGTGGTCAAAATATACGTAATCACAATAGAAATCTTCTGTTATTTAAACTTTTACTATAACAATACCAATACATGCACTCAGAGAATTTGTTTATTATGAATACGACTTTTATATCGCATTGTAACGAATAAAACAGCCTCAGGTTTAACTTTAGATAATGACCCTTGGCTATTTTGTCAGAAGTATAGTTGCACAGAATGTGTTCCGGAACTGGGACATCTGGATGTTTAAACTGGCTTTCAACAGCTAAAGATTGAATGGGTTTACATGGAAATAAACGTTGTTGAATTGTCAATTTGGCAAAGCCCCAGAGAGCCCTGTACACCGCAGGGGTCATGAACATTCTCTTGGTCACAGAGGAGACTGCTATGTTGACCTTGTTGTTCTCTACCGAAGTTCATGCGCTCTTATCAGATTAGTCATGGTTCTGTTAATAGCATATGGATAAATGTGGATTTGTCTTTGTAATGGAGAGGCTTTGTAGAAACCTTCCCAGGAAAGTTTGAAAGCAGACTGTTTGTGTTAAGGGGATTTAAAAGCACCAATTGATCGACTGAATAGTAATAACACTGTAAGGGCGATGCAGCAGATCTCTGGTTGGAAGTGAACATAATTGCTTTGTTTAATCAGATTTTTAAACGCTGGCGGTGTTTCTAAGACACATTTTTAAAAGCATAGAATGCTGCTATCCTAGTTATAACTCTATTGCAAATTAAATGAACGAGTACTGCTATGACAGTAACCTGTATATGAAGATTTCTGCTAGTATAAGAATCTAGCTAGCCTGTATATAGCAATGGTAACAAACATGGCTATACCATGAGCCAATGTATGCATGTAGCAACTGCTGCTAAGCTAGCCTTTGACCACTTCTAAATAACTTTTAATGTTAATTCATATAGTAACTTAGCTACTGTAAGCTAACGTACATTGATGAATACAGTATCATAAAAGATACTAGCTAATGTAATTACTTTTAAACAGACTACAAGCTAACAAATACAGTGACTGCTTGCTAACTTGACTGCTGTTACCCAACTTTCATTATAACTTCATCTGATTAAATTGTTTTAGGTGAGTTTTATTATCACTACTTTTATCATATTCAGAGATTGTTACTAGACTACGGCTAGTTACTTGTACTAACCTTTATAATGACTCATTGTAGTTATCGTATACAGTGACTGTTACTAAATAACCTTTATAAAACCTACTAGCTAACTTGACTACTGTTATCTAAATTGTATTATGAATACTGCTAGCTAACTGGAACAGTAGCTTAACTGTTGCTAGCTAACCTTTATCATGGCTAATTCTAGTTATCATAAAAGAGTGACTGTTGCTAACCAACTTCAATAAAACATACTAGATAACTTGACTGCTGTTCGCTAATAGAATACAGCTAGTTAACTTGAACAGTAGCCCAAGTGTTTCTAGCTAACCTTTATTATGACTAATTCTAGTTATCTAATTCTAGAAACCCACTGGCTAGCTTGACTGCTGTTAGCTAAGTTTTGTTATGAATAATGCTAGGTAACTAAGCTTGCTAAGTTGTTGGCTAACCTTTGTCATGACTAATTGTAGTTATAATATACAGTGACTGTTGCTAGCTAACCTTTATAAAACCTACTAGCTAACTTGACAACTGTTATCTAAAATTTATTACGAATACAGCTTGTTAACTTGAACAGTAGCCTAACTGTTGCTAGCTAACCTTATCAAGACTAATTCTAGTTATCGTATACAGTGACTATTGCTAGCCAACGTCTATAATACCTACTGGCTAGCTTGATTGCTGTTAGCTAACATTTATTATGAATACTGCTAGTTAACTTGAACAGTAGCCTAACTGTTGCTAGCTAACTAACCTTTTTATGACAAATTCTAGTTATCATATGCAGTGACTGTTGCTAGCTAACATGATAGCTAACCTCTATGAACTAATTCCAGTTGTGACTGCTGCTAGCTAACATCTATAAAAGCTAACTAGCTAACTTGACTATTGTTAGCTAACTCTCATTATGTCTACTGCTAGTTAGTGCATACAATGACTGTTGCTAGCACACTTGTATAAAGACTACCAGCTAACACTAATTGGAATTTTCATGATTACTGCTACTTCTAATTTATAAATGAACTTTGAGTGCTTGCTAACTCGACTGCTGCTAGCTAACTTGACTAAAGATTTGTTGTTAGATGAAACTTTTGTAGCACAGTTAATTAACTGTGTAAGCTCTTCTTCCCCATGTGTGCTGCTGAAGGTCTTTGGAGTCCGCAGCAGACTTTCAGCTGTGATCTGCTCTCTCACGTTGTTTAGATAAGAGATTTATTTTAGCATGGAATGCCAGGTGCTTTGAGCAAGGGCTAATTCGGCTCTCTAGTAAGACCAGATAATAGCAGAGGACAGGTGGACTTCATTCCATTGTCCATCAGGACCAGCAGGGAATCATCTCATCAATGTTAGTCTTCATCCTGACAAACTGTGACAGTGTTTGTTGATTATGCAGGGTCCTGCTATGGCTATAACTTTTATGGTAGGTTTGATTCAAAAGTTAGAGACTGAATAACAACGTATACGAGTAAAATATGTAGACTTTTCCGGTCAGAGTAGTTTTGAGCTATGATCTCGCTACAGGTCTTCTGGAGTAGGATCTATACTTGCCACGTTTCACCAGATTTGTGTTGGTTTGGAACATTTTTTATATACACAAACAACACTATTATTCATAGTGAGCACACTGCTTTTATGTTGTCTCATGAGGTCACTCCGCCAAGTTATTGGAGGTGTTATGGATCATTTGCGGAATTACAGTCAGCTCTTGAAAAAGGTTAAAAAGTTACTACTGACATAGTGCCCACTGAAAATTAAAGGGAAATGGCAATTGTTTCTGTTAATCATAGTAACAGCTTACATTTTTAGTACTGACAGTTCCCTAGCAACCAAGCTGTTTACCCTAGCAACCAAATTTTCTGAAATCTATCTCAGCTTTGGAAAATGAGAGAGACAAAGTGTTGGTTTATTTCACTCGCTGGGACATAGTGAACATTAGTGTCACTGATTCCTCCATAGCAACCAGACTGTTTTCCATAGCAACCAATTTAGCATATCTCTATCTCAGTATTGGAAAATAGTAGAGGCGTGGGGATTGGTTTATTTTACTTATATTGACACAATGAATAATATTATGTTACTGACTTCCCCCATAGCAACTAAGCTTTTTACCCTAGCAACCAAATCAGACGATCTATATCTCAGCTTGGACTTGGTACACATTACGCATAGTGAGATCTTTTAATAAGAATATTGGTTCCTCCATAGCAACCAGATTGCTTAACCTAGCGACCGAGTTAAAAGATTAATAGCTCAGGAAATCATTGATCAATGGGTAAAGTTTATAGCTTTCATTGTCATAAGAGGCACGTTTCTACAAAACATTTCATCATATTTCTGTTAGCACAACAGACTGAAAAAATATAGATTCTGCCAATGTTTAAAAAGACCTTTCATAGAAATCATACATTTTATTCAGTCTAAAAAATATTGTTTAGTCTTTAAAATGCTCTCAAATGAAGCATAGTTTTCTCTATACATCAGTCAGAAAAAGAGAGTACGTTTAGAAGAGAGAACGGAGCTCACTCTCTATATTATTACAAACATGTTTTTTTAGAGAATAATCTTAAGATCCGTGTTATCTGAGGACAGCTGTTTGCTTTTGTCTCCGTTGTGGTTATGATTGTTTAAACACACCGGCCAAAAGCAATATAAAGTGTACATCGTGAAATAAACAAAGCAATTCTGTGTATAGCACCCCAAACTCTTCCCAATCCATCCCAGAACAAGTACAACCAGATCTCAATGAAGATCCCATTCCTTTTTTTCAGTCTTCTGAGGTCACAGGCAAGGAATTTAAGCGAATGACCCCCGCCCCCTGATCTTTTTCAACATAACCTAAGATGGAGAGGGCAGCTGATGCTTTGAGTGGGATTACAGGGTTTGTGAGGGTAGACCAGGGGTGTGGTGAGACGCAGCTGGGGACCCGCTGTATATATAACAAATACTTTAAACAGAGGAGTCGACTCCTCCTGGAACACTTTGAGATCTTGGTGAAAGAACACCCTGGAAGCAGAAATGAGCTACTACAGGCACTCAGGTAAAGATCCACAGAGCTGGATTCTTTTGGTCTTTCTGCCATTTTTTTGTGGTCTTTAGGGTGTTTTAGTATTGGAATACAGCACCGGATAAAATGGTAATGAGTTGGGCTTATATAAGTTTAATATACCCCGGCACATTTTACGATTTTGTGTCCATTTTTCAGAAAATATGAACGATGACAAAAGCTTGTTTTCCAATCAAAGTTAGTGGTTGGCTGAAGCAATTTATTCTCTGACAGTTTTTCCTATTTTTAAACAAAAGTTTGACATGATAACATGCACAGAAGGGTTTGAGCGGCTGGTGAAGGTACACAGTGTCAATCCATCACCGCTCAGGTGTAAATCACCAGGATAAAAAAGGTGGTGTAAAATGTAATTAACTCCTAAAGTGTTGGATAAACAATACACGGTTTTAAAAAAGTACACTTTGCTAGTGTAAATTATGGGAGTAAAATTATTTGGGGTTTTACATTTACACATGAAAGTGCAAAACACACCCAAAAGATTGCGACTATATATGATCTATATGTGGTGTTGGATTGGCACTGGTAAATTCACTGTGAAACCATCCTTACCTCGATCTGTTTACTTGGAATCAACTATTCTGGCTCCTGATGGATGGTCCCGATGCGCTGACATTTCTGAATTCTGAGCGATGGAAGGCTCTAAGCGAAAAAGTAAATTAACTGTAGAATACAGGAAAGGCATATTAAAAGATCTAAGGAACTGGGAATCAGCAGTGTTTAAAGTCTGATGAAGAAGTGGAAAGTGAGGGATTCTGGTGAAACCGAAAAACATTTCTGCTACAACTGCCAGAAAAATGTAAAGGGATGCAAAGAAAAACCACAAATAACTTCAGCCGAAATACAGGGCTCTCTGAAAAAATGTGGCCAAAAGAAAGCCAGTACTACACAAATGCCACAAAGTAGTCGCTTACAATACGCCAAACAATAAGCTCTGGAATGCACTACCCGTCCGAACCGACCACTACCTCTCTTCCTTGCCGGTGTTTGAAGCAAAACTAAAAGCTTATTTTTTTTTAATTGCTTTCAGTTCTTAGGCTTTTATTTTAGTTAAAGATTAAATACTTTTTTCTTTTATTCCTGCGAACTTCTGTATTGTGAGTTTGTACAGCACCTTGCTCAGCTTTGGCTATTGGAACCTTGTGGAAACCTATGAGCACGACTGCGACCTTCTCACATTGTGAAATCAAAAAAGTTTATAGCTAGCAAAACTTGGAAACCAATTAACCGCAGCACATTTAGCTTTTGAGTATCAGGATTTAAAAATGAGAAATGTTCTGCATACAACTGATGAGTGTTCAATTTAGTAGTTTGATTAAACAAAGTGTTACATTTCTGGAATTCATTCATTATTTCAAATCATTTTAACTGAGGAGAGTTTGCTCAAATGTTTTGAAAGTCAAAAGAAGTGACACCCACTTTCATTATTCCCTTAACCTCCACCAATACATGCTGGATCCATCCATTTCCTCCAATACTCAGTCCGAACCAGCCTCATCGCTCCCACCTCCCTCCCCTTCACCTCGCATCCGAGACAGACAGCTGGCCACGAGCGTCAAACTCCATAAGAATAGATGTATTTTAACACTACGCTGTTCTACACCAGACTCTACCGTGTAGGAAACAATTACCGGTAAATAAACATCGTGCTTGTGCTAGCTATTCTGGGTTATTTCTTAAATATAAAGGTGATCTTAACATCTTAATGCTTGACGTTACTCTAAATACAGCCCCCTGAGGGTGGTACTCACGTTGTGTAGGAATTGTTTGTGTTTATTTTAGATGTTTAGAGCTGGTCTCTCTGGTTACTCTTCTCCCCAGAGATGAAGTTAAACCCATTCTGACCTTTCACTTTGGGAGAAAGCGCTCCATCCCAGAAGGCTTAGCGGCTGAGCATACTGTTCAGGTCACAAGGATGCTTGAGGTCAGAAGGAACACAACATTGATGCGCTGTGGGAGATTGTCCAGAAAACAACATAAGGATTCCTGAAGAGCCGTTCCACCCAACGGGAGCCATTTGCTTGTTGTAACTTTTCACAATTTCTTTTTTTACTTGATTTCAAAACAGATTCCAGAAGCATAAATACTTAAGTATCCCAAATGGGTATTGGTCCATCTTAAGTTGCTTATTAAAATGTTTTTATTAGGTTTATAATCAAATGGCCACTTTTGATTGAGTAGCACATTAACAAACTCCTCCTAGTTTCTTCTGTTCGTCTTCAAACTCGTTCAGTATTATCTTAAGGCATACGGGATGTGAAAGTGCGAAGCTTTTTTAACTTCGTTATGCGACGCACGCACAGCGTTCGTTGAAAGTCGACATTTTGACAAACAGGAAGTTGTTAATAACTCAGCCATACAATGTCCGATCAGGTCCAAATTTACACATGTTGGAGTGTTAAGAGTTCATATCTGAACGAATACATTTAATGTCATGTCAGTTATAGCGCCACCTAGTGGCGGCATGCATTATACCATTTTCGGATGTTTTTTACTGCTATTTCAGACTGTGTTTAAAAGAATGCTTGAAAATTGGCACACTTCTGTTTCAGACCAAGACCAACAAAAAAGTATATTGGAGCGAGTTTTCAAAAACAAAAAGAAGTGAATTATTTTGTAAAAACGGCATTTTTGCACATCTTATACTTTAGTCTCTGAGATTTTGTCCGTTCATGTAACAATAGAAACTTTTGTTTTAATAGTTGTTTCTTACGGACCGCCTAGAGAGTAGCTTCCGGTGAATTGAAGTTGTGTGTCCTGTTGTGGAACACATGTGTGTTGAAGATTAATCAGATTTAGAGAAACTGATCCATGCTTTCATCTCCAGCAGGCTGGACTACTGTAACGCTTTCCACACTGCTTTTTGCAAAAAGAACAAAAAAAAGCTACAGTTTGTTCAGAAAGCAGCGGCGAGGATTCTAACCAAAACAAGAAAGTTAGAACACATTACACCAGTTCTTAAGACTCTACACTGGCTGCCGGTTTCCTTTAGAAAAGATTTCAAAGTTCTGCTGCTAGTTTACAAGTCAAAACATAACTTAGCAGCTAAATACTGGACATATGCTCGGTGATCACAAACCAAACAGGAAACTGAGATCCCTTAGATTAAACAGATTAGAACTACCACGGTTTAATGCCAAACAGGGCAAATAGTTACCACGCAGCCCACAGATGGAGCCAGCTTCCAGAGGAGATCAAGGGTGCCAACACTTTAGTAACATTTAAATCCAGACACATCTGTTTATTTGCACTTTTATCGATTGATCACCAATATCCGAACAACTATTCAATCTCTGCATTCCACAATTGAAATCTTTTATATAGAAAAATTGTTTTGATTTAACTTGTTTTTATTAAATGTACTTTTTATTTTTTGTTTACGAAATGTGCTATGCAAATAAACTTGCCTTGCTGCAAACCCTCTTGTTATTCTTTAAGTAACAGGACTGGGCTTTTAGCAAAGTATTTAGCAATTACGCTCTAAATAGCCACACGGTGAATATTATTACAGAACCAGGAAATTCTGCATGGATATTTGGACATTTTACGCTAAACAAGATATGTAAATAAGAAATTGAGAGCGCTTTCTGTGGCCTTCTAAAGATCCAAGTGATGCAACTACCTGCTGAAAAACTGGTTAAGGTAACAGGAATGAGTAAAAAGCTGGGGACATGACTGAACTGTTTTTTTTGTTTAAAACCAAGAAAGTATAGTAGCGAACAAAGCATATTTATGTAAATAAATGCATTTGACATTAAATATAGATTTAAATATCAATGCAAAAGAAAAGTTAATTTTTTTAAAAGATCTTAATTATTATATTTTATGGAGAAGTGTAGCATCAGAGACTGGGGACAAGCAATAAATGTATTTTAAGTGGATTTTAGCAATATGTTAAATATTACAGCATAACTTTACAATAAGAATAGGATGTAGTACACTTTGCTTAGTAATAAAATGAATTTATGAAGTAATAGACAAGTCCCAGGGACTGGAATGGCACTCATTCGGTGGAATCACTTATTTCTGATGACTTTGGTGAGTGAAAATGAAGACCAGCTCTAAAACACTCGAGCATTTTCACAGCTCTGTCATTGCTTTAAACAGCGTCCCCTGATGCTGTTAGGAGAGTCAAATATTCATCACAGCATCTGTTATAAACACAGCTTAGCAACCGCATGCCAAACATCTTAGCAAAGCAGCTTGAAAAGACAGAAGCCCATTCATCCCACAAGCACCTCGTCCCTGATAGAGCTGCGGTTTCTGGCGCTGATAAGATGTATTTTTAGAAGAAGACTCAGTCTTCCCAACAGTGTTTGTCTGTCAACATCCCGGAGTTAGCGTTTCGATAAATGCTGCCGTTTCCATGGTTACTTTCATTTACCCACAGTGATTAAATCAGTCAGTTGTGGCCACTTTATAAGGTACACCTTGCTATTTGCTCCACATCGACGTGATGATTTGTCGGTTGCACATCCATGATGCAAATCTCCCGTTCCGCCACATCCCAAAGGGAGTGAGAGTGAGATCTGGTGACTGTGGAAAACTTTTGAGTACAGTGAACTCCGCGTCATGTTCAAGAAACTAGTCTGAGATGATACAAACTTTATGACATGCGTTCTCCTGGTGGAAGTAGCATCAGAAGATGGGGACACTGTGGTGATAAAGGGAAGCTGATGGTCAGCATCGATACTCAGGGAGGCTGTGGGTGGCATTGACCCAATTGGTACCAAAAGGCCCAAAAACATCCCCCACACCATTACACCAGTACCAGCAGCCTGAACGGTTTATAGACGGTGGGATGGATCCACGCTTTCATGTTGTTGACGCCAAATTCAGATTTATTTTTTCTCTTTTTTTGGACCATTCTTTGTAAACCCTAAAGATAGTTGTTTGTGGCAATCCTAGCAGAGCGGCAGTTTCTGAAATACTTAGTCCAGACGGTCTGGTACCAACAACCATGCCACGTCCAAAGTCAATTAAATCACAGTTGCTGCCATGTGATTGGCTGATTAGATTTGCGTTAATGAGCAGTTGGACAGGTGTACCTAATAAAGTGGCCAGTGATAGTATTTTTTTACTTTTATTTTGGTCTCCCCAGGTCCTCGAAGCTATCTGAGCTCCACCATGACCGAGCGGTTCGACTGCTTCTACTGCAGAGACAATCTTCAGGGCAAGAAGTACGTCAAGAAAGATGAGAAGCCGGTTTGCGTGCGCTGCTTCGAAAAGCTCTGTGCAAACACTTGTGCCGAGTGTCGCAAACCCATCGGCGCCGATGCAAAGGTAGCGTCTTCCCTGAACACATAGTATACCTCACATAAATGTTTATTATGTTAGCTTGTCCAAATTCTTACACACCTAGAAAGATTGAGGTACCACCACCAAAGGTTGACAGGAAACTGGTCTCAGACTGGGATACCTGGTCCTGGTCAGTCCCATTGACTGAATGTTGTCAAACTTTGTAAAGCTAGAACTCAAACTGAGAATCTTAAATTCACCAAACTTGTGGGTGTTTTCAATCTGTGTCAGAACATACCCAGCGTTGTGCAAAAGTATTTGAACCCCAGGCTCAAGGAAGGCGGGGGTGAGATATTGAATAAGATAAATCTTCCAAAAATATCTTCAAGAGTAAACATCAAAGACAAATGGGGGTTTGGATTTGAAAAAAACTTAATTTTGGATGACATCCCAGACCACTCCCT
Organism: Danionella cerebrum; assembly: GCA_007224835.1. Lineage (NCBI taxonomy): Eukaryota > Metazoa > Chordata > Actinopteri > Cypriniformes > Danionidae > Danionella > Danionella cerebrum. The sequence goes on along the minus strand of SRMA01016087.1, from coordinate 58,432 downwards.
AGCAACCAAACTCTTTTACCCTAGCAACCAAACCCATTTAACTATTTTTCAGCTTTGGAAAATAATTAATACATTGGGGTGGCTATATATATATAACTTCAAAACTTATATCATCACTGGCCACTCCATAGCAACCGGGCTGCTTACCATAGCAACCAATATGGAATAGCTCTATCTCAGCTTATGAAAGTCATAGAGATATGGGGTTGGCTTTGTTTTACTTGTATTGAAAAGGGACTCTTGTATTGAATTTATATGTTATTGAGACCCTCCATAGCAACCACGTTGTTTACCTTAGCAACTGATTTGGAAAATCTCCATCTCAGCTTGGAAAAATTATAGGGACATTGGGGTTGGCTTTATTTTACTTGTATTGAAATTATAGGTCACTGACTACTCCATAGCAACCATGTTGTTTACCTTAGCAACTGATTTGGAAAATGTCCATCTCAGGAAAATCATAGGGACATTAGGGTAGGTTCTAGTTGAATCTAAAATCTCGTAGGAAATAGAACAAGCATTTGTCTTCAGTGGAACATGTACAAAACATTTTTCCACAAATAAACCTCTTTATTTCAGGAACTGAACCACAAGAACCGTCACTGGCATGAGGACTGCTTTCGCTGTGCAAAGTGCTACAAGCCCCTGGCAAACGAGCCTTTCCAAGCCAAAGATGATGGGAAGATCATGTGTGGGAAGTGTGGAGACCGTGACGGGTCGCCGCGCTGCCAGGGCTGCTACAAAGTGATCACTCCAGGTGAACGACGCAGAACTTGTCAGATGTTGCCCTCATCTCCAGAAGCTCAATGACTTTTTGTATACAGGATCTAAGAATGTGGAGTACAAGCATAAAGTCTGGCACGAAGAGTGCTTCACCTGCTTCGAGTGCAAGCAGCCAATCCGCTCTCAGAGCTTCCTGACCAAGGGCGATGACATGTATTGCACTTCCTGCCACGAGAAGAAGTTTGCCAAACACTGCGTCCGCTGCAAAGAGGTTCGTCAAGGGAACAAGTAATGTACAGAAATAAAGCACAGACGTCAAAATTATTTTTGTAATGTTTTACAAATGTTTCTGGGATTCAATGCTTCAGGTTTGATTCATAATATCCTGTTATTACAGTTTTGATTCAAAATCGATTTGATTCATTGTAACACGCATCAAATATTTTATAAAATGACCCATTTTATGGCCGTGCCCATGGAGTATGTTATTCTTAAAAATATGCAAAACACCACAGATTGTCAAGCAGTGGCTACTGAGGAAAATAAATTAAAACTGAACAAAAAAACAAGTATTATTATAATTTTTTTTCACATGACCCCAAAACAAATTCTGAATTGTAAAACTGCACAATATTTCTGCCGGAGCATAATGGTAAACATTACGAAGGTGTCAAAATTAACCAGCGCAGAAAAGGGAACCGTTCGACACATAGTGGACGACTGACGAGAAAACGGCAAACTAATCAGACAGATTTAGAAATATATGATATATAGAGATGCTTATTCATTATTTGATTTGTAACCAGTTACGTGTTTTGTTTGAAATTTAACCACTAGAATTCTCAACATGCTGGTTTATTAGTTTTGATATTTTTGGATTCAAGAGTTCTGACACATCATTTACGATGAGAAAATTCACGATTGTCTTTGTTTCATTTAACACTAAATCAGTGCCATCTGGTGGTGAAAAAAGGATAACCATTGGAAGTACGAGACCTGTTAAATGGCTTGTTTTTTCAAAATTGTGGCACAAACCATAATGGAACCACTTTTTGTTTAGGCTTAGGCTCGACCTTTACTAAAACCAAAGGTTTTGACCTATGCTTTTTTTCTCAACACTTTTGATTTTGTTTATTTTACAATTTTGAAGTAAATTATCATTGTAATGAAAGAATATTTATTTAAAAAACTGGGGTTGTACTGAAAACATATCAAGCATTGCCACAAAAAATAAAGATAATTACACTTTGCTTAGTAACAATATGTATTTATGAAGCAATTTTAATGTTGTATACAAAAAGTCCCAGTTTCAAAGATAATTTATTAGAGCAAATTGTAAAGTAGTAAAACCACTCAAAAAGGCCCCAGACTTCAAAGGGGTTCAGTTCAATATTTCCCCATACACAAACTGTAACTGAGAATAAAAAAAGCACAAAAACATTATCAACTTACCTTTACTTGTAAATGAAGTCCATGCGTTGCTTCGTCTGAAGAGATAACTTGTTTGTAGAAGTGTTGCTTTCTAACTTGTACCACAGGCGCTGGTCTTTTTTTTATAATTATTTCCTGGTTTGTTATAAAAGTAATCCTCTCTTATTAATTTTCGGCATTGGTTTAGGACTACATCAGCTAAACTGAAAATATACTAAAATAGCTCATATAGTACGCGTGCTTGAACATTCAGGCTTAGCAGCTGTTACCTCACTGCACATCTCTTTTTTTGTATTTGAAAGCTAAATGTCAAATTCAGCAATTAAAAAAGGTAAAATTAAATGGAAATCTCACCTGATTCTCTGTCACTTATTTGTGAGTATTGTGATCGCGTTGGTGGCCATCTTACCTATTTTGAAGTTTAGTTCAAGGGCTACAAACTCCACAGCCTTTTCCTTCATTCAAAAATAGAATTGGGGCACCCCATCATCTCGAGTGAACATGAAAAACTGATAGGTGGTCCAAGGAGTTTAAATCTCAATCCGCTCTTCTCTACCCTAAATCTCAGGCCATCACAAGTGGAGGACTCAGCTATCAGGACCAGCCCTGGCACTCGGAGTGTTTTGTGTGCCACACCTGCAGGAAGCCTCTGGCCGGATCTCGTTTCACAGCTCATGAAGATCAGTTCTACTGCGTGGACTGCTATAAGAGCGATGTGGCCAAAAAGTGCTCAGGATGCCATAATCCCATTACAGGTACGGCACCATTTCTTTCCACAGAGTAAACCAGTTTGAGATTTACGTCAAGCGCCACTAAAGCCCAGTTTATACTTATGCATCAAGCTCACATTTAGCCTCTGCGTGTAAGCCTGCAATATCATTTCATACACGCCAGCGAATCGTATTTGACTTTTCAAAAGGAGTTTGTACTCCTCTTAAAGAACGGTTGTACAGATACTTATATTTCTGCACTTCTTCGACTAAATGTTCAGAAATTTGGTTTGAGTTTGATTTTCTCATGGAGGAGACACTCGGATATGTATGACATCACATCAAATTTTTGGTAGGTTCTCTAGATTAGGTGTCAATATCTATGCCGTAGGCTTAATTCAGAAGTATAAAATTTAAGTGGTAACTAAAAATTGGTAATTAACCATTAAGGTCCTAGCCTTCTTTAGGAACCACAAGGACAGCTCTAACAATTTTTCAATGTCATTTAATCGGATGAAAGAAATAGAATTAATAAATGGTTTGCGCAATAAAAGCAATTTTTTAATTTTGGATCCTCACTGTTAAAGAATGAAACAATTTGACATTTTAATAGATATACCTTTGAAAGTTTATGCTGTTCAGACTGGAAACAAATATTGCATTTAAAGTCCTGAAATGAAATAATTTAATATTATCAATAATCGATAATGGCATTCGTCAACAATGGGTTTATCTATGGGTTTGATCATGGTGTTTCAGTCATTATAGCAGTGGCTCAGACCTAGGCAGGTCATTCAAAAGATAACGTGGTTAAATGCAGAAAATATGAAGAAGCATATCTTCCTCTCGGCTTCATTGTTAATGTCGTTGGAGAGGAGTAGAGGCCGATGTGTGTCCTATGCATAAAACCTGGTTCAGGGAGCTTCGTGAGTGATGGGGGTGGGGGGCAGATTCTTTTAAAGGTTTAAAGGAGGGCTCGACCAAAAAAGTTTGAGAACCACTGCATTATAGTATTGTTGAAATGAAAACTGCCCCGCAGTGTTTTCCCTACCGTTAAATAGGGGTGAGTGTGCCCTGGCCCTATCTGGCAGGTTACACACTCATGTTTTTTTTTTCCAGCATATAAAGTAAATTTATTTTATACGACCTCAAAATGTCCATGAAATCTAAGGTTTTGATCATTTAGAATCTTTTTTTTTTTTAAATGTGGTTCCTAGCCTTCTTTAGGAACCACAAGGACAGCCCTTTATATGAAAACAAAGGTGGAGGAAAGGGGTATAAATGGGACACAACTTGAGTTTTTGACGTCACATGCCGTCTAATCCATAATGAGAATCGTTGTTGACACAATTATTTATTATAAGCCCTCTACCAATCACAGCTGGCTTTTGTTTTCTATAACTGCCATCTAATGCTCATGTGTTCCAGGATTTGGGAGAGGAACCAATGTGGTGAACTACGAAGACAAGTCCTGGCACGAATACTGCTTCAACTGCAAAAAGTGCTCCCTCTCCTTGGCTCACAAGCGCTTCGTCCTCAACGGAGAGGACATCTACTGCTCCGACTGTGCTAAAAAGCTCTGAGCGCCTGACGGATGACACGATCCTGATTACATAATCGATACTAACCCAATATACTAGAGCTTTTTTGCGTTCAGCTTGAAAGAAACCAGGGTTTATCATAAAAGTTCCTGGATGCTTTTCCGAAGAGACAAATAAAGAGATGTTTGAAATCTTGCGAACAATGGCAAAGTTTCTTGTTCTGTTCGAACAATGACGCAATGAATGATGCTTCTGTTATTTTCAAAAACTTTATTTTAACAATTTATATTTTCACATTACATTTCAGATATATTTACACTTTTCGTTTGTGATCAGGGCTATTTCAAGACAAGAAACCGCTCTAACGAAAGCAGATCCCATTCGTGACCCTGGTCGAGTAGAGTGATTGTCATGGCCGAGGTGCGCTCATGCAACGCATTAAGGTATTAATATGAGAAAATAAAACACCTCCCGTTCTGTATCTAAGGCACCATGCTACTCCTGCCCTGTATCAAGTACTTGACATTAAAGAACAGTTTTAGGTGTGATCTTAACAGTACAAAGTGCTCTAAAGGTCCCGATAGAGGAAGCATCTGCACTCGAGCGAACTTCTCTGAAAGAGGCTATACAAGCAGCAAAAATCTTGATGACCAGCAGCTACACCACAACCCAACACGGAAGTTTAAACGGTTACGAGAACCTACAGAAGTCCTCTTGAGAGCTAGTCACTCAGCAAATGCATTCCCACTGGAGTCTAAGAGCCTGAGTCAAACATCGGGAACTTGACTAATATACAACCAAAGATAAAAAACACTAGAAGCAGATGTATATAAAACAACAGAAGAAACGTTCAATATACAATAAAGGATCTACGGTATTCCTAAACGAGGATGGAATGGTCGAAATGAGGAAATCTTCTTATCGACTGACCCCAAGAATGGTGAAGGTAGTCTGTGAGAAATATTTTAAAGTAAATGCTTCAAAATTATACACAACTCCTCGAAGAATCGCTACAGAAGTTTCAATGCTCTACGGCCCAGCTATAAAGTGTTGCATAGGTCACGCCTCTGAACCACAAACTCCTCACAAAAAAAAACGGTCTGTGCTTGCCCTTTCAAAAACTCACATCTGACCACACTGTAAATAGTTCCGAACTCAAAATATCAAAGGGATAATTCTGCAAAAGATTTGAAACAGTGGCCTAAGTTGTGCAGACTAGCTTTGTTTAGTCGAGAAAACGAGATCAAAGCGAACTGTAAACTCAAAAATGCAGAACGCAAAACATTTTCAGAAACCGTCAAACACTTTTGAGTCGACGCATCATACTTTTTATAAACAGAACTCAAATCAACAAACGTTTTCATTTTCGAGAACCGTTACTTAGACAGTAGTGTTCATCACCTCAATTGGTTTTCGATGAATATTTTGTGTTTGATGAACTCTTTAAAGTTTTTTAGGTTTTCTGAGCTAAACTAGTTGGCACAACTTTGTGAACTTTATGTACAAACTTGTGCATACCAGCTGTCTGTATTTCAGAAAACATAAAAAGTTTAGTTGCACGGAAAACCAATTACCTCAAAACTTCTGATTTGAAGAATCCTGCATTTAATAAAAAAAAATAAATAAATAACCTGCCAATTTTAATTTTTCAACAACAAACATTTAATTTTTACGTTTTGTTTGTATGATATGTTTTTATTTGTTCGCACTCTTTCCCTAAAAAGTAGGATTCGCCAAGACAGTTTTCATTTTGCGATTTATGAAAGTTTTCAAAGCTAGTCGGAACAACTTTCGGAACTTTTTCAGAACATACAAAGTTGTGCAGCCTAGCTTTCTTTAGTTCAGAAAATGTTTAAAACATTGCTTTGTAAACAGCAAACGCAAAATGTTTGTTGAAAGCGATTACCTCTGAGAAATTCTGAGTTGAAGAATGGTACATTTTATGTAAACAGTACTCAAAAATCAACTACAGTTTAATTTTTTCAACAACAAACATTTTTACACTTTTATTTGTTTGCCGTTTCCTTAATACCTCAATTGGTTTGAGGTAATCAGTTGGCAGAAATTTTGTGTATTATGAACTTTTTTGGTTTTCTGAACTAAACTTGTCACAAATTTGTGAATTTTTTTTTTAACATACTAGCTTTCTTTAGTCCAGAAAAAGTTGAACTGCAAAATGCAACAGAACGCAAAAAGTTTGTGGAAAAAACTTCAGTTGGCGAATCCTACTTAAGTAAACAGTACTTAAGAAAAACATTTGAGTGGATGAACCCTACTTCTCAAGAGTGAAAAGGTTTCACAAACCTTTTTGGGGGGTTTTCTCAACTAAACAGAGTTGGTTGGCACAACTTTCCGAACCTTTTCACCTTGTTTTTCTTTACGTTGCCACACACAACACAATCAATAGCAGTAGAGAAAAATTGCCTAGAAATCTTAAGTTCCCACGACGTATTTCAAAAGGTGCAATGGCATCTCTTGCAGAGCACTGTCAACAGTACATTACCTGCTTTCTCAAACACAACCTCAGCCTCACAGCCTAATACTGACTTGAAAAATAAATAAACAATATATATATTTATGCGTGCGATCAAATTTAGCATGGATCTATAGGAAATGAACAGTAGCAAAATAGCAATTACGGTACAACCCTGAGGGGACTTTGGGCATTTGAGAACATTCATTCAAGTTTAGTGTCTGGAGCGGGGTTCTTCAAAGTCCAGGCAACAGAACACAGACACATGCAGATGTCTGCAAGAGTTACAGTGTTAGATAATGCAGCACGTAGATCCATGGTGCACTTAAATTCGATCTTATGTACAAGATATTTCCTAAAAAAAACGATAAAGAGCAAGAATGCTTACATCCGGCCGCGCTGAGCTTCTGACCGTTTTAGTGAAAAGACTGCTTCCAGTGAAGCTCATGGGGAAATGAAGACAAACAACCGGATGATTTTTACTCGAGGAACTCATAACCAAAGGATAATTTTAACCTCAAAGACGTATAGCAGCAGCAGCTTGTGTAAATTTCCCAAACTCTACGACTGAGAACCTTCCGGAGCTCCGCTAACAGTTCAGACACAGCGTCTGCAACCGGGACCTTGTTTAAATGTGTGATGAATAAATAAATATCCACATTTAAAAGACACAGATATTTAACACATTTCTGTCATGAAAACGAATCTCGTTGACCATATTCCGCAGGAAGTGCTACAGAAAGAAGGAAGTGCACTGAAGGAATCTACCAGGCTTTTCTGCTCGGTTTTCAGGCATTTTCTCTGCGGCATCGTGCTGTTTCCCTGGCGGTCCAGACGAGTCACCCCAAGGCTGAGCTGGACAGAACTCAGAAAGTGGAATACTCAGCAGACCTTCACCAGAACTCTGCGCTCACATCTCTGAAGAAAGAGAGATTTTTAACTCAAATAAAGTTTATGCACCAAAGTTATAATAGCTTTGGAACGGTCACTATGGATGAGTTCGTTTGGATTTTTCAATTTTTGTTGAGTGCCGCTTAATTTCATTTTCAAAATATTTAGTTTCTGTTTTAAACTTAAGGTTATTTGTAATAAGTGCGTCGACACCAGGAAAGTTACCGTATTTTCCGCACTATAAGGCGCACCTAAAAACCTTAAATTTTCTCTAAAGTCCACAATGCGCCTTTTAACCCGGAGCGTCTTATATATGGATCAATATTGAGCTACAGCAGGTGTCACAACTGCCGTAAGCACTCCCCGACTCCATTTTTTCCGTAGAAGAAGTAGTGTGCGGTGCATGCTGGCATATATGAAACGGCATTGCACTACATGTTATACCTTGCTGTTGTTAAAAAAATAAACTGTGTCACGAAAATACTAATACTTTATCTCGGAGAAAATAATAAAACAGCTGTTTATTCATTTTGGGAGTAAATGGAGTCGTCATAAAGCTAGTTTGTAATTGTTAATAAAGTTTGACTGAACTATCTGACTGTTTTTTTTTACATTCCCTTTAGCGCAGCACCATCTAGTGGATGCATAACGTAACCCCTGCCTTTACTGTAGCGCCTTATAATGCAATGCATCATATGTGTGGGAAAAGATTTAAAATATGTCATTTATTGAAGGTGCGCCTTATAATGCAGTGCGGAAAATACGGTAATCCTATCGCGCTCCAACCTCAGCTTCCAGTGGCTAGTGCAGATTATATTTAAACAAATCCCAAAACGCATTTGAAGTAATTTGTCATATTAACAGATGTAGGCACAATGTGTTGATATCTCTAAATGATTTAGTAACTAGTAAAAATGCTGTACCTTATTACAAGTTTACACAACCCAAAATGTTTGATTTTCTGGCCATTTTTCAAAGAATATCAATATAGTGATCTGCCATAGACAGCATTTCAATTGATGAGGCAGAAATTCCAACTCTACACAAGAGATGGAAAGGAATGACCGTACGCTCACAAAACATTGCTAGACTAATGGATTCATTTTGTTTAGATCACTACAAAAGGTGTGTAATAGACTGAAGATGAAAGACAGACAAAAGCAAGTGTATTGTGTCAGAGGCAGGCTTGAACACAAGGAACAGTTCTCAAAGCAAAGAAAATCCCATTGGATATTTTTTACTGTTTTCCCCAAATATATTGTAACCAGATGAAAGTCTAATAGTTTTATATCAGCAACTGCATTTTTACTAGTGATAAAGGAGTTAAAGATATCTTTAAATATAATCTGCACTAGTCACAGGAAGCTGAGCCTCTGTGCAGAAAACGGGATTAAAGCATTGGCTTTGCACTTAGCTGCTAAGGTTTTAATAAATGTTTGAAAAATTGATTAAAAAAATAATGTTACTAATATAAAAACAAAAAGCATTTTGAACAGTCTAAAATCTAAAACTATTATTGCTATAATGACTACTACCATGATGCATACACTCCAGCGTTGTATGAGATGGACTGTCTTTATTAATCCCACAATGGGGAAATTCTGTTTGTACAGCAACATAAGCACAACAAACAGCAGGATCCATTAGACCGAGACGTCAAACATAAAGGCCTTAAGTACGGACAAGTTTTAAATGGAAACGAAGTAATAATTATAGAAATAGAAATTTAGTGTGTAAAAAAACCAACACAAAAACGTAACATTGCACATAATCTTAGGAAAACAAAAATTACTGCTCTTATTTTGTAAAATATTGCACATAGTATACAGTTTTGCATTATTGAGAACCCATTGTGCGTTGTGTGCACAAACATTTAAGTGCTACTGTGATGATGTATTGTGAAGTATAACTGCTGTAGGTAGGAAAGAGCGAAGGAAGCTAAAGTAGTTAAATAAACGAAATAACCAAAACAATAAAAAAAGCAAGAAATAGAAATAAAAATAAAAGCAACATTTGAAGGGAAAATAATTAAACTAACTGAAATAGTTTGGAAATTATAGACAGAATTCTCTCTGTCGAAGAAATCTTGTATAGGGCTCTGCCATTTTTATTATTTATTTACATTTGTCCCCATAAGCATGTGCACGTAATACAATTTTGATGTAATGATGTCACAGAAATTATAAGTAAATGATCAATTAATTACAAATTAATTTACCGGGTTTGGTACTTTTCCATTTTTCTCCAAAGGAGAAATAAAACCAGCCAGAAAACGAACCAAAATGGGTTATTACCTTAGACCCGAATTTAACTTTTTATATTATAATCGCCCAAGTCTACCTTCGTTTTGTAACCTACAGTTACAAACTTTCCTAATGTTGAAATCAGACACATCCAAAAATTAAGGTTCAAGCCACATCATCTCATCCCGAAAGACATGACAAACATAGTAGTTTAATATTTTTCCCTATGAAACGCAGCCATGTTGCCACATGTTTTGCCCCTGAGTCGTACTGAAGAGTGGAAGTGATATAAATGCTTAATCTCACATAAAAGATGTAAGAGTGAACGAAGCCCTCACCGGACAGGGCCTCAATAGGCTGGGTGGGATGCAAAGAGCTGGTCTTCTCTTCAAAGGCCACTTTTGGGCCTTCAGGGCTCCCATCATCCATCAGGGGTTTGCTCTTTGCATGAACCCCAAGATCGATCAGCTCTTCGAAGCTCCACGGTCCTCCTTTGCCATTCAATCCTGGCACCAGGCTCACTTTAGAATCCTCATTCACGAACTCAGAATCCTCCATCAAACAAGACTTGGGAGGGGGGCTGCAGAAGATTCGGGAATGAAGAGGGTGTTATTCTGTTTCTCAAATGCAGTACTCTACAAAGTTGTAGGCGGGTGAACGAATATCTCAGAAATATAAATAATGCTTGTTTGGTTTTAGAAATACCAAGTAAGCGGGCGGGGGGGGGGACTAAAAACTAGCATCAATTCTTCACAAATCCAGAGATTTTAAAGGATTAGTCTGAATCCACTCTCCATCAAACTGTTGTACCTATTCATTGGGGTGTCGTCTGTGCCGGGTCCATTGCTCTTATTCACAGTCTCGGTTTGACCGTTCCCATTAGCGACTGATTCTTCTAGCTCAGCAGCTGGTTCCTCCACAGTCGAGCAATGTTCCAGTGGGTCAGATGGCTCCGTGTCCATGGGATTCTGTTCAGACTCCACACCTTGATACTCTGGAATTATTGAGGGACAGTTTAAGGTGCTTGAGATACCGGCAGGTTTCAAAGAAGTACATTGAAGACGTTTTGAAACTGCTTGAAGACCAATCTACATGTCACAATTTCCTGGTAAAATCACAGCCTACTGGCCGAGAAACAAGGCGCATGGCTGCAGTATAGAAATAACAAAAAAGCGCTGGTTGTTATCGATACTAATTTCTTTTAACCTGTTAACTCCCACCCCTCTTTTTGAGGATGGGTCAGAAAAAGGCAAAAATTAATGTCCTCTGTGTCATTTAAAAGGTAGCCCTTTCTAGTTTATCAGGTGAAAGGAACTGGATACCTCAAACAAAACTAAAGTTATGGACTCACAAACTTGTAGAAATTATCCTTGCCTAATTTTTTTTTATAAATTAAGTGAATGCTTGAGTCCCTGGTGGACTTTTTGACAACACTGAATGGAAGTCACAACTGTGGACCATGTGATGGGAATTTTCCTATGTAATGTCTCCATCTAGTGGTCATATTGAGAAATGTAATTTGAGAAACTTTTAAGAGCACACGTCATACTTTAGTCCCGCCCTTGAGGAGAAGATAGGGAGTTAATAAAGCGCTTGCTGAGGCTCTCTCTCGCTCTCTCTCTCTCTCTTGTGCGCTGATCAACTCTCTGTGATCGGTCTCTTTGTTTCTCTCTTTTTCTTTCTTTTCTTTTCTATCTCTATATATTCTTTTTCCTTCTTTTTCTTCTTTTCTCTTCTGGCGTTCGTTTATATTTTTAATAGGCTCTTAATATGCGCTAAACCACGTTCTTCTTCCACGTTAGAGTCACGTGTGTAGGAAATGCGTTGAGACTGTTAAATCTTTGTAATAAATAGCCGCATTTGCTGTGTTCTCTCTCAAACGGTCTCCAGTGTTTATTATCAAATTGAGAAGGTATATTTTTTACCATAACAACCAATACATGACCAAAATCTGTCAAAATGGAGCTAAACATGTGTTTTCTGGAGTGATTTTTATAAGACAATGTCCAGGCGGGCACCATTGGCACTGAATTTACATTTGGAAACCATTTTTTAAAATACAAATCAATACCACTAGATAAACCATAAAAAAATAGTTTTAAAGAAAATTTAATACAATGAAAAAAAAAAAAAAAAGTAAAACAATACGATTTGTGCATGCCACTCATTAAAACAATCTGAATCTCCTCTAAAATGTCCTCAAAGCGATGAAATGTCTTCTTAGATGCCATTGTGTTACCAACAGTAACAGAAATACAACGTCTTTTTCTCCGAACAAACTTCTTCCTGTGGGCTCTGCTCACCGATATGCGAAAAGATGCCCGACTGGAAGGATCTGCTCTCTTTACGCAGTGACGTCTGAAAACAGAACTGTGGCAAACCATATATCGTTGGAAAGCTTATCTCATTGGCTAAATGCCCCGTTAGTCTGCGTGAAGCTTAAATGCGATTGGTTGGCTGTACACAACGCCAAACAAGGACCCACATTAACCTTCTCTCTCAACGAGTGGCCAAGTCTGGTTGACTGGCTTGCTGATTGGCCACCCCTGGTCAGAGAACGTGGTCTCAAAATGTTCAGGAGACTCTACTGAATCAAAACCTACCATGTTTTGTCGGGCCGGTAAAATTGCTGACTTTTTTTTCTTTTATAGCAAACGAAAAGTGAATAGTTGTGTCTTTTTCTCGTGGTAAACACGTTTTTGGAAAACCACCGGTTTTCCGGTCTGTCGCATTAGTTAAAACCAATAAAGGCAATTTAAATAAAAATAAATCTTTAAAGAGTCTACATTTTTAAAAGTCAATACTCCACCAGTGAAGATTCGTTCGTTCATTCAACTTCATGCCCTTTTGGAGTAGCGGGGGTCTGCTGGGGCCTATCTCCAGCGCACATCGAGGTTTGCTTCGAACCAACAACCATCTAACTAAAAGGCCACAGTGCTACCCAATGCACCACTGACCGCACCATGATTTATTCAAATTAAAATAAACAAAAATAAACAGAAAACACTGGTTTTCTCAGCCGAGAAAGTACCAATTTTCACTCTAAAAAGATTAAGGTTGTGATAATATTTTCGTGTTTGAAGGGCCAGACTCTGGTTTCTCCATTAAGGGACAATTGTTCATTCTGCAGTGTTGAAAAAAGCCACAATATCACAGTTTTGCTCGTCCTTTTTTAAAGTGCAAATTTTCGGAGGTCTCAGTACGAAGCTAAAGCTAAGTCTTGTCTTAAATCAGAGGCAGATTTCTGCAGAATCTGCAGTAAATTTGCAGATGCTGTAGTAAAGTTTACGTTAGGTTTATTTAAAACTGCAGCGTAATGTTGTTTAATTCCTTTTTAAAAAGCACTATAGAGAATTATTCAATCTAACCCACTGTTTAGTTGTGTAGTTAAACTGGATGCTCAGAGATGTGGAAAGAGTTTCGATATAAAGTGAAAAGCTTGTTCCTGACGAACCAAAATTGAGAAATGTCACTGTTTTAGGTTTTTCAAAACATTTAATCAGAATTTTATGAATTTCAGAATTTAACGAAACTATTAGAATATTAAGATCAATAAATTGAAAGAATCAATTAAGGTATTCAATGGATTATTTAATATGATTTGTCTGGTCCCGCCTGCAGAAGCTCAAATTGTGCAACATGCAGCCCATGAGCTGACCTTTATCTTCAGAGCTCATGTGGTCTTCAGCATCTTCTCCATTTTCATCCGAGACGCCCCTCTCATCATTCCCCTGCAGACACATGCATTTCAGATGAGGGGAGCTGTGAGACCAATCCTTAAAACTAAAATGAACTGCAAATTTCCTTAAAACATGCCTTAAAATCAGTTTGGTCCGTTTTTCTGGTTCTTTTCATAATTTCCTCGATTCTCTGGGGGAAAAAAAGAAGAAAAAGTCAAGCACTCGCAGATGTTTCACAACAAATGCAGGTTGATCCACCTTCTTTCTCTCCATGCGCTCTTGCTGGTTCTGTTCCAAAATGCGTGCTCTCTCCTGCCTCTGCTTCTCTGCCTCCTCGAGCGCCTTTGCTTCAGCTTCCTCACGCTGTCATCAAAAACCGTTTTAAAATGAACCAAAAACAATTTCTAGAGAAACACCTCACCTCTTTCTGTTGCTCAGCCTGCTTTTGTTGCTCCTCAAGGTCCATTCGCTGTCTCTCTTCCTCTTCTAAACGAGCCTGCTCCTCCTCCTCTCTCTTCCTCTCCTCCTCAAGCCTTTTCTCTTCCTGTGCACGAGCCAAACGTTCCTCCTCCGCCAGGCGCTTCTCCTCCTCTCTCTTTAACCTGGTGAGACAAACGTTTGGGGCTTTTTTTGGAACTTAAAAGGAGTTTAATGCCACAGCTGCTATAAAGCAGGAAAAACAAGACTGACTCGTTTCGTTCTGCTTTTGGTTGTTTAAAGAGTTATTGAAATTATTATACACGTGACAAGCAAATTAACAATTGGACTGAAGGGAACAATAAAAAGAAAAACAAACCTCTCCTCCTCTTCTTTCTGGATGCGCTGCTGCTCCTCTCTTTCCTTCTGCTCACGTGCAAGACGCCGGTTCTCTGCCAGGATCTTGGATGCCTCAGCTGCTGAGTTGGTTCCTGCAATGGCTTTGGAGTTGGCTTCTGAAAAAAAAAAAAAATTCTCACATTTTAAGCCCTAAAAGCAGCTAAAGAAAACAAACAAGCTATGTACAGTGTTATAATGAAGTGCTTCCAGCAGAGGGCACTGTGCTTCCAGAGTTTCACCCGCACTGGAAATTAAACTTAAGGGTTCACAAATTATCCCCCCCAAAAATCCCTGTTTTAGTGATCTAAAGGTTTTTAACAATATACATATATATAATTTTATTTTGAATATGAAATCTGTTCCCATTACACTGCTAATTTTTCTAAATCTATAAAAAAATATCTTGCTATTTTACAATCGACTTCTTTGAACAAATCTCTTGTTTTTTTTGGCCCTAATTAGGCTGAAAGGGCTAGGTGATAAAAAAAAAAGATTTATGATTTAAAAACATTAATTTCACATTTATAACCCATAATGCAGATAAAGAATATGTTCAAATGATACACTTTGGTCTAATTGTTATTTTGCTTTAACTAAAATTGAAATTAAACACAAAATTCAATGTGTACAGCTATTTTATTAACAATAACGAATGGATGAGTGTCTGTCAGTCACAGATTAAGTCACGGTTTACTTTATTTTTAATATTTATATTATAACGTTTATAAAAGTATCACACATGGCTTTAATTAATGTGACAAAGACTGGAAATAGCATATTTTACACTATCTTTGGAAAAACGCATAGTGTAAACAGAATAAACATGAGACAAATTAGCTAACAATAGTATTTTTATCACTAAATCACTGTGTTTGATAAACGCGGACAGGCTGATGATGTGACTACACATAGCCGCGATCACTTAACGTACCTTAACGTACCAAAAAATGCCGTATCCACCAGCCCAAAAGTCAAACACTGCCAGCTGGTTGCGTAAAGGGACAACTTTCTTTCGTGTACTCTATTTTTAACCATGATATGATGTCTTTGCCATAAGTTTGGATCATTTTACGGACTTGGTTCTTTTGAGTCTCTTTCAGCAAAACGAACAAATCTTTTTTCGAGTCATTGCGTCCATTTCATTTCCTTTAGTAAAATACCAACAAATACACGACGCGAATCACACTACAAATAAGACAAAACTATAATGAATATATATCGATATCACTTAACCCTACCTGGGTCTTTGAGTCTGGTTCACCTCACCACTGATCTGTGTTCTTTAGGTTTAAATTTCCTTGGTTCGACACGATACTTCTCTCTGATGTTAACGTGTGCTGTCTGTGCACTCAGTCCGGACTGGGTCCTTTAGTTCTTTGTCACGTGACCGCTCCCTAAATTAACCAATATATGAGCCGGAAAACGAAAAGAACAATAGGACTTGCCAAAAGAACTAGTCTCTTCGGTTTCCGGCTCATGACTGCTCTGTAATGTTAACCAATGCCGTATGAGCCAGAAACAGAAAAGATTAGTTCTTTTTTTCAAGTCCTTCGGGTCCTTTCCTTCTTTTATCATTAATTATGAGTGGGATACGTAAAAAAACAAACAAAAAAAAAAAAACAAGGATGTTGCACATGCTCCACTGAAGGAATCCCTAAAAAAAAAAACCCCAAATCGTTCATAAGCGACACATCACTAAAAACTTGATGTGATCCGTGACGTAAACTCTCTTCACAGCAGTTGATTGATTCATTTCCTGTTAGTTTAGTGCTTGTGTTACCGTTTGAACATACATGGAACATATGTTTAATTTGGAAGTCTACGGAAGCACGCATTCTACAGAAACGGGGCAGCCATGGCATCTTACGTTAAAGATTAAATCGATCTATCGCTCAACCCTACCTCATTATGGATTTTTCATGCAGTGTGCGACACAGCTCTGAGTTGTTGTCAGTAATCAAAGAGTCGACTCAAGAGTCGTTGAAACAAAATGCAAATTAATGATTTAAAATCATGTTTAGCTCCATTAATGCGAATTAAAATTATGCCCAAAACTGAAATATCTGATCAAATATTTGCAAATAAAGCACATTTTCCCATGAAAAAAATTCAAGAGAGCCACAATAGTAAGAGTAAGAGCCACTTTCCTGATAAACCAGCGCCACATATCAAAAGAATAAAGGAAGTTGCTGCATTAGAAGAAGCCTGTTTGACGTTTGCGCCTGCCTAAAAAAAATTTTGGGCCTTTGGATAAAAATGTTAGAAACCTCTGTAGTATACTCTTCATTAACCTGGTTTTACCACTTCCACGGTATAAATGTGTAGATTATGCATGTCTTACCTCATATGAAAAACTGGAGACTTGTAACTGCAGACCTTTGTTACTATTAACTTCCTTTAACGTTTGAATTGTTGTCTCATCTGCTTCAATTACACCTTTGTTGCTACATCTAAAACGATGACCTCAAAATGAAGTTAATTTCTATTCCTTCTCGATGCCTATCCAGTATTACTTACTCCTTTCAAATGAATAATAGAAAAAAGTCTGTAAATAATACAAAACATTCAACTTGTATGGTTTCCCACCATCTGCATGCAGCTTTGGCGCTCACTCACCCTCTTTGGTCTTGGGTGTAGGTGTGAGGGTAGGTGTTGGGCTCGGTGTGCTGGTTTCCGGAGACTGTGGACTGACAGGAACTACAGGAGACATATCCTTTGGTTTGGAGTCCCTCTTACGGAGAGTGGGTGGGCCGGTGGGGGTGAGTGCTGGTTTTTGAATAGGTGGAGGTTTAGTTGTGGTAGACGGCTGAGGAGACGGAGGCCGCTGTTTCAAGCCACTTGGGGATGGAGGGCGGTTGCGAGGACTCTGCCTGCGAGAGACAAAAAGAACCATTTGAACTGGTTTCAAATCAAAGCAGTGAATCTAATTTAGGTTCTCAGCAGCCTCACTTGGAAGCTCCAGGAGAGGGCGCTCTTGGGATGGGGTTGGAAGCCGGAGATGGGGATCGGTGACGATTTGAGGGAGAAGCAGGGCGTTTTCCTGCAGGTGAAGTGAAACGCTTTTCACTTTTCTGTTGACAACAAAAAGAAAGAAAACTAGTCAAAGATTTGAATCCGCTGCACCTGGAAGCAGAACATGCAAAGCATTTCCTTTTGGTCAAATTTTAATCTTCTGTTCACATGCTTTGAGTGTCAGTGGGGCACGTGAACTAAATGCAGGGCGTGCTCATGAGCACTACCCTACAAGAAACCCTTCCACAGCAACGCTCTATGTCTAATCTGCTTGATCATTTATAGAAATGGTCTTACGCTGTGAGAGCTGCTAAAGCAAGAGAATGGAATGACATGTCAGAGGTAATTTGTCAATCTCCAGCGAGTACAGCAATACAAGCTCTCCTTTCATGCATCTCTGGGGCATACAAGCTCAGCTAACGCTCATGCAAAGCACTGCTGCTGATTATCTGAATGTATGTCACATTTCGTTCGGATTTTAGAGTTCTCCCTGAACTGATGAATCAAAAAGTGAAAGAACTGAAGGAAAGACATTTACCAGAGCTAGCTATGGGTAAATACAAGTTGCTATCCCTGGTTCCACCAAACATAGGCAACATCTCAATAACCAGAAAGCTCTAGTTATGCCTCATTTTATCAAAGAACAGTGTGCCTCACTTGTCCCCAAATTCTCCTTAGCAAACTTTTGTCCTCGTCCTTGCAAATAGCCCTTGTGCTAAGTCTTTCACTAGTGTCTTGGGTCTGTAGAATCTTTAGCTCCCTGCCCTTTTTTTCTCCACTGTGTTGGTCTCTTTAAACATGGTGCGTCTCAAAGCACTTGAAATTGTTTTAAAATTTGCATGCATCCTCGATCCTCAACGATTCTTTCAATCAACTCATCTCTTTCGTCTTCTCCCCGAGACGGAGCATGTTTTTTTTTTTTTTTACTTGCAATTCATTTAATTAGTTTCATCATTCAAATTTGGTTGAATTAGCAAGTTACTGGACAACAGTGATTTGTTCTGAAGTGAAAAATACCGTTGACCTTAGTCAATTTTTTTTTCTTTATTTTTTTTAATTTAAGCAATTAGAAGAAATCTGACTTTTGATTTAGACTTTTGAAGAAAATAACATTTGATAAGATCTATAAAGGTGTAAGGAAAAAAATATATATTCAGCAGCTTTCAAAGGTGAGGAATGAGAGAGGCGCTGTGTTTTGTAGAGTCTAGGAGGTCCTACACATTTAATCTTTATATAAAAAAAGACTGACCATATTATAACAGTATCATAAAAACAACTTCATTGAATCACAGCCATGCAGAGCATCTTTTTAGATCACTGTTAATATGCAGATATGCAGTTTTTGACATGGAATTGTTGTTAAAAATCATAAATAGTAAGTCAACTTTCTTCCTTTTTGTATTCAAATGTAACCTCTTTTCGTGGGATTTGGTAGGATCCAAATGTTCCCTTTACAGAGGACATACATTTGCATAATCTGCTCACCTGAGTCATACTGGAGATTGCATCTGCAGACATCGAAGTTGGGGGACCCTTCTTTCGGTCACTGCTGCGACTGCGCAACGGCCCGCGAGCTGAGGGCTGCATGGGGCTGGCAGATGCTGAACGAGGACACATGTGAGACTCTGGTAAAGCACACAGTCAGTGGTGCACAGCCAGGGACAGCAGGGAAGGGACGTCACAAGCAGCCGAGTGGGTGAGCAAAGCAAAAGCACAGTAAGGGACAGAGAAGAAGAGAACAGGGGAAGGAGAAAGGGATGACAAAAGCACAAAACATTGGAGATTGTTAGAGAAGTCAAACCGGTTGAACGGTAAGTGCTGTTGGTTGCACTGGGTTTTGATTGGTGGACGTGAGACAGATTGAGAGAGGGCAGGGGGGCAATGAGTATCCTAAAAAAAACAACTGGTCACAAAAATGCAAAAGCATACCCATACCCGAACCAAGCAAGCACCATCATTTTTAAAACTCAAAACCTTTCGAAGATTTCCCAAACTCCTTCAACGATATTGAAATCCCAAACAATTAATCTAATCTCACATGCTTCAACATCAATATCTAACAATAACAATGATAAAGGGCCAATATGGGCCTGATCTTGTTTGAAGAAGTGATGGAAAAATAAGTTTTGTTTTCGAAAAACATTTTTATTACAGCCAATGAGGGAGTAACCAGTATTGCAGATCTACGTCACTCATTGAAATTAAACTTCCCTGGTAGTGACTCAACTGATGACATGATAAAATAAAGATGTTTTCAGTTTCTTGAGGTGACCAAGAGGATCAAATGGAGCTGCTCTACTTCAGATTGTACCAGCAAAACATACATTTTTTTTTTTACTAGACTTTGTAAAAATTATGTCAATTTAAACGAGATTATCAATGTTGTGTTGGTTGGAATCTGTTATTAACGCAATTTTAAAATATCTCCCCCCGTTTTACATCAGACTCCGCTCAATTCAACTGCGATGAGCCATGTTTTACCACCATCTATTGTAGTCTATTGTTTTGAAAATACTTAAAAATTAGCTTATTATGTTGGCTTGTAATCTCCGGACAAAAAAAAGTCTATATTTTAAATCAAGGTGCTAGCTTAAAATTTGTTAAGACCCTTTAGGCCATAGTGCCAAACATATGTGACTGACAGTAGTTGAACATTGGGCATGGTTCGACTATGCTTGATGTTCCAAGCAAGTTGAGTGTAATATTACTTGTTTGGAAAATATAGGCTGAAATACCTCCAGACCACTAGGGGAAATTGCACTAAAACGATTCATGCTTCCTCAGATCATGCTACTTACAAAAATCGACCAAGTTTGGTGTCTGTAATCTACAGCAAAGTGGAGATATAGCTTTAAAACTATGCTAGTGAGGAGTTGTTACTTTTTTTCCCTAAAGATTCAGAAAACGTTTGACGGGTCCAGTCTTTTAGTCGGCACAGTCAGAAGATAAAGTAAACCCAATTTCATCCAAATTGGACAAATGGTCTAGGAGGGAGCTCTTCATGAAACAAAAAATGGCAGGAAATATTGTTCCTACGACTTATGATTAAAGTTAATAGAGCAAGCGCAAATTTGGGCTAGTAGTGGTGGTCAGACTGAGTGTGAAGAACTTTCCCTCAAGTGGTTCAATGGTCTGGCATTGATAAAATGGCAGACGTTGGAGAAGTCGGAGAATGATAATAATAGTGAAACCGACAGAAACAATAGTTGCTTCGCCGCTAATAACATGCTGAGGGACACCACTGTGCATGCTAGAATAGACATGATGTGAACTGACGCCAAGGAATTCCCAGCATCTGTTTGTGGAGTCGAGTTGAAGTGAGGTCAACAATAACGGCTGATCTGAAAACTGTGTCGGTGGAGAAACTCTGTCCGTCCTCAGCATGTAAAGCTTTTAAATCTAATTCATCTATAAGCTGCTGATTCATAATCATCTCTGTCTATTTTAAACCACCACCAACATGGCAGTGTAGACCTCTTGAAAACTAAAGATATAAACAGTAAACCCTTGCAAACCAGATGATCACCGGTTGCTACAGATCGCAGATTGACTGGGAACAAAACCTGTTGTTTAGAGAGGGTGAGAATGTTGGTCTACAGGGGGTGTGAGCTGCTCTGTGTGGATCTAATGGGGATAGTAGTGGCAACAACAATAACAGGGATTGACTCACGCACAGAACTGCTTTGTTAATCAGCTTACAAAAGATCGCTTAGCAATAGCCCTGGAACACCCTGCAAACCTTGCTGTACGACAACGTGTGCATTTAAAGAAACATAGCACACTTGAGACATTTTAATACGCATTGGATAAATATTCAGAAGACAATTATATAATCAACATGGGCTTGTAATGTAATGTTAGTAAACCTCTAAATGCATTTAATTAAGCATTAAAAAACGTCTTTGAATCTCCTCATATTTCATGGCTCTGCAAAATGCACCGTTTATTAACATTCCTCCCTCAAACATGCTTTGGCCACACCTTTTTTGGGACTTGTAGATCGGGAATCGTGGGTAATGTAGTGTTTAATGCAGGGACGTCACTAGGGTTGACAGATAGGGGGGGCTTAGCCCCTTGAAGGCTTCTCGTACAATGCATGCGGTGAAAATAGAATAGAATTTACTTTATTAATCCCTTTCTAGTACTAATTACACTAAATTTCACTCGCGGTAATTGGGAATAGATACTAACATTATGTGTACTTCAGAGATTCGACAGGATATTAGACAGCTAATAAAAGATTTTTCACGATGTTAGCATTTTAGACGACGTTCGCTTTAGCTTCCAACATTAAGGTTAAAATAGACTAGGCTACAATATCGTCCTTCCTTCTCTTACCACAGGTAAATGTTCAGATTAAGCAGCAATCGCTGACCGTGTGTACACCGTGTGTTCACTGCTGTTTACTGCTGCTGCCTCCACACTGTTGTGTTGGTCCAGCAGCTAATGCAGCCGCCTACCACATCACGCTTGACGCATGCTAATGAGGCATGATGGGAATCATAGCGATAATAATTTGAAAGCGAACTTCAGTTTAACTCGCTTTCTTGCTGGCTCATGTTCGCTGCATGTATGCACTTATTTAAAATATATTTTAAACATCAAGATAATAATAATAAATAAAATGTCGCCCCAAATTATAGGGGGGGGGGGGGGGCTTTGGGATATTTTAGGGAGGCTGAAGCCCCCCTAAATTAGGGCTAACGACGTCACTGGTTTAATGTCTGCCAGCCGCAAGTCAAAGTGTTTGCTGAAGTCATTTAAATAGCATTGCAGTTGCCAGTATTACAGTTAAACCAAAATAAAACCACCATTAATTTTTTAAAACGTTAGTTTCGATGCATCTCAAACTCCTTTGCATTTGACCTTAGCATTCCCAGCAAAGCAGCCAAGCACCCCTGAAGAGGGATCTTGTTCAAGATGGACCCCTGCCTCTCTCAAGTATTACCTTGGATATCGCCTCCTTCGGCGGATAGGGTCGCGGCACTCTTGCTTCTAGCTAGCGAGGCCTGGGTGGGTGTTAGAAGCCGGCTGAGGACATCGCTGTCCACGGGGGCAGCCAGAGAACGGTGAGCTACAGACACGTGTGCAACGTGACACGAAAAATAGAGCAGAGAAAAAAGGAAAAGAAAAGTTGAGGAATAAACACAAAAAGGAAGGAGAGAGGAGTGACACCAAAGTGATTAAAATGCAAGAATCAACAAACAAAAACAAAGAGCAAATGTGCAAAATGTGATTGTGTTTCAAATGTAAACAACGGACGCTAGTGCAATCAGAGTGAGGCTGTCGGTGCTGGAGAGACAAAAAGAAAATTAGTGCGATAAAGAAAGGTGAGCAGGAACATGTCGAGGAGTGAGGAGAACTAGAAACTAGAATCAAACTGGAAACATTGCAGTAAAGGAATCTCAGAATGTAAAGTACGCTGTGATATTAGAGCACTATTAAAATCTGACTTTCTTTAGCATCCCACTTCAATCCAGATTTAGTAACATCTCAGAGCTGTATAAAAGGTACTTTTCAAAAATCCACTTCACTACAAATACAGTGGGTGCATGATGTAGTCAGACCTCCTCGATGTTTCGCAGCTATTTGCTAAAATCATTTGTCATACTTTTCCTTTTTAATGAACACACAGTATGCCATATTGACAGAGAACCAGAGATTTGATTTATTACAAACGAAAGAAAAACGGAAACGTCATATGGGCCTAAGTATTCAGACCCTTTGTTCGGTATTTAGTAAAGGCACCTTTTGATTGGACACTGCAATAAGATTTCTTTTTCTTTTTTTTTTAGGGATGGATGCAATACGTTTTTCAAAGCATTTGGGAATCATAGGCCATTCCTCCATGTAGATCCTCTCCAACTCTGTGTGGTTGATGGTGAACGTTGGTGGACCAGTCTCTCTAGTGATGCTCACTTGACAAAGTTCTTGTGAAGTGACTATTTTAGCTGTGAATTTAGGGTCATTATCATTTTGGAGGGAAACACTTCGGCCCAGTCGAAGGTCTGAGCTCTTTGGAAAACCCTTTATTTGGCCAAATTCGTCTTTCCCTTGATTGCAGTCAGTCACCCAGTCCCTGCAGCATGATCCCGCCACCACCATGCTTCACTGTTGGGACTGAATTGGTCAGATGACGAGCAGTGCATGGTTCTCAACACATACTGCTAAGATTTAAGGCCAAAGTTTCTCTCTTGGTCTCATCAGACCAAAAAAAAACATATTCATCACAATTTTGAAATCCTTTAGGTTTTTATGTGTGTTGCACTGAGGAGAGGATGTGCACTGATGTTCTACAACTGTTGTGCAATTTATCCTTTGAAGCCCATCATTTACTTATTTTTAGTGCTAATGTTTTTTGCGTAGCACCAGGCTCAATGTATGCGCGCAGTTAGAGTAAGTTCGGTATTCACAGTACAGTAAGCTTAGCAAAAGCGAGAAAAAGGTATTAGAAAGTATGATTACTATCTCTACAGGTCATATTGTCAAACAAATAATTAAATGTTCTTCTGATTGACTCCCACTCTCTAACTCTCTGTGTTCTGCAGGGTTGGTGATCTTTATAAATAATCAGCACACAGCGGCAATCCCCAACAACTCTCTCCCAGCTGAGTGATTCTTGGGTTCTTCTTCGACTCTTTCCACATGGAAATTTCAAAAAGGTTATGGAGGCCACTCTTAGGAACCGTGAGAGCAGCAGAATTCTTTTTGGATCCTTGGCCATATTGTGTCTTGCCACATGAGGTAGTTCCTCATAGCAATGTGAGCTGGAAGGTTTTATATAGATAGCTGTGTGGCGTACTTAATCAAGTCCAATAAGTATAATGAAGCATAGCTGGACTCAACTGAAGGTGTAGAAACACCTCATAGAACATCAAATCGTGTCGTTTTATAGCACACTCAAGTAACAATTTTACCTACAGTTGGATTGTAATCGCTGTATTTTTCATAAACAACCTCATAGACATTTGACTTTGCATCTTGGCTGCGCATAACGCCCTGATATTCACCTGTCTTTTTAAGAGCCCCCTCTTTCTTTCCGACCCGCCCCCTTCTGTGCGTCATATTCCATGCGCACTGCCACAGTTTGTTTTCTTTTTACGAGCGCCGCTACATTTTCATAGTAAAAACATTAAAATTGTGTTTTTGCAAAATGGCAACGGAGGATATTGTACAAGCCTATGCACACGATCCTACGTCGGACCCAGAAAGTGAGTTTTTGGCGGAATCGGAGCAAGAGACAATCTTGTAAATTGACACCATTTTCTGGCAGCATTTTACTAGGAAATTAAAAATATGCATCATAATGAAACTATGTTTTGATATGAAATAATACATAAGCTTTTAACCATTTTTGACGAAGCGTCTCGTCCTTGTGAAGCGTAAAGAGAGGGCTCTCTCCTCGGCATCCAAACATACATCTCCTTGTAGAAGTCATTTTGTAATCCGGAGAACTATAGAGAAAAACACTCTGAACGAGGAGCTTCCTTCACACGTAGTGAGACCAGCTGTTGCTAACAGTAGCTCCCTCAGCCGTAGTCGCGAGTCTTTGCCGATGCTGGAGGGGGAGGAGCAGTGCAGCAGCAAACGGGGGACAGAGGCGGGGCTACGCAAAAGGGCCGGGGCTTCGTCTACCGCAGGAGATTCAAGGATTACTCAAACATGCATGAACGATTCAAAGTCACGATTCAGGTGCGTTTTTAATGAGGGACTGACATTATAACACAACATGACGCTCAATAAAGTAGACTTTGCATAATACCCCCACCCCTTAATAAATCTTCTTTAAAAAGTGAACAATTCTGTGTTTTTATGTCAATACGGCATGCTGTTTGTAAAATGAACTTAAATGAGTTTAGCAAATAGCTGCAATATAACAGAGGCTAAAATCCTTCCTAACTCAGTTGTTTGGATAAAAGACTAAACAAAGGATGAAAAACTAGTAGAATCCACAGTGATGGTGGAAGTGGGTAGAGGCTACAATACAGGAATAAAATAACATTTTGAACATCTGTCCATTTTATTATCCACTTTTGGCACAGCATGAACTCACTTCTAGAAGCTTCTAAAGAGCCCAGTAATGATGCACTCTTAAAGAGCATGACATGGCTTTAAAACAAGAAGGCAGCGGGAATCAAAAACAACCCTGTGTTGCACTCCAGTAAGAATGGTTAACATCGGTAAACACACCCAAACGCAAACATACATTGAACTCTTTGGTTAGTGTCATATGAGCCAACATCAAATTCACAGAAACACAAAGACTCTTGATATCAACAAACACAAAGAGCCCATTCCATCGAAGCAGCTCAGTTAGCAAGAGCGCCCTGAGAGGACGAAGAGGAAACAAGGAACTGTTAAGATGAACCAAAGCTTGAGGCTGCAACACCAACTGATGTGGGGAAAAAGAGGCCCATTCAGGGACTGTTAGCATTCTGGATGCATGAGTGAGTAAAAGGACAAGGCAGGCAAAGAGCACATAGAGTGATGCTCCAATGTTTTAGCCGCTAATTAACCTTGAACAACATGCTGTTGGTTGAGAATCGAGCAAGTGCAGGACGGACCGTAGCTTTATTAGTACACGGCAGGCGAAGAGGCAAATGTTAAACGTCTCGCTTGTGACATAAGCACCTGATTCATCTGCAGTGGGTTTCTCTGGTTTGGTAGTAGTCTGTGCTTTAGCTCCCACTCGTGAGAGCGAGGAGCTTCGCTTCATCACATTTGGGCCTACACACAAGAGTCGACAAGGCAGCATTAGAATCATTCAGAGAGCAGCGCCTGTTATAACTCTGGATTTTGGCTGCAACATGAATCTTTCTCAATGTTTGTGGAAGCTACGCCTGTCTTTGTAGGCTTTTTAAAATGCACATTTACATACTTTTCTTTTAGGGTGTGTTCGCAGACTGTTTGGACTGAAACAAGCCCTTTCTATGGTTTGTTGTAACAAATGCTGTAAACTCAGAAAGCTTTCAGAAATAAGTGATTATTTCTGTAGAAATACTAAATGAAGTGGAAAATCTAAATCGAATCAATATTTGGGTTACTATATTTTGCCCTTAAACCAGCATTTCTTGTAGTTGCAAGAAATAGAGCGGTGCAATAATGAGCGTCGGCAGGTTTCACAGAGTCAAATTTAAGACTTTTAAAAGGTCCTTTTCAGAGAATCACATTTAAGACGCACATCATACTTAAGTTTATCCAACGAACTGAAATACATTAACTATAAAATGTAAAATCACTGCAAAAAATGTAAACAATACAGCTGAAAAACTGTGATGGAAAAAACAACAAAAAACCCCCGACATTTTCTCATCCAATATCTTTAATAAAAATTGTAAAAGTCCCAGAGTCGTAGACAAAGGAACATTTTAAAATTAACATGAGAGCATTTTGTTTGCTGAAATATCATTAGTCATTAGCATTTGAAAAGAACCTCAGATTAGCAGCCAAATGGTTCTGAAGGAATGTTTAAAACTAGCATTTTTTTGTGCTTTCCAATCACTTATACAGAACTATATTTGCATATTACAAACTATATAACAATTCTTACATGAAACAACGGATTTCTTAATATAACAACTTTTTAAAAATGCTGTGTTTTATAAAGAGGTTCGTCTCATGAGTGAATCCACTGTGAATTGTTACTGTTATACGTCTAACAATGGTGGGTTTTTCATTTTCATGTGAATTTTTTTTGAGGGGGCGATTTCAATTACATCTGAGTATTTTTTTTTACATGAAAACAAACACAAAACAGTTGTTTTGATAACAAAACCTTTGCAAATGACAAAAATGACTATTTGTGGTTGTTATGGCAGCCATCTTTATTTAAAAAAAAAAAACAAATGTGTAGTGCATGCTGGGAAATCTGTCTCAAGGACTCTCGATCTGAAGTGAGTCAGGAAATAAATTATCAGGACTTTTAAAGTCCAAAGAAATGTGGGTTTTTACATTTGACTTTTAAATTTAGAATGATTTCCATAGTAACCTTTTAACTTTACAATCACAAGGAGACAAAATGCATAAACCCCTTTTTGGTCAGGACCTAATAAGCCAAACTAGAAGCGAGAACACACCCTGATCGTTACATAAACTACTGGGCTCATGTGTGCAAATAAGGTTTAAGCAGTTTATGAATGAAAATCTATTCAGCGACCACATGTTTGTTCATGTGACGAGAATAAAAATGCAGCCATTATTTAATCGACTGCATCCTGCTTGACTATCCATTGGAACACAGACGGCGAAAAAGCGAAACAGCGTTAATATCTCTTCACTGAATGGTAAACGTAGTGAATTTAAATGGTAGCTCTGGTAAGTTTGGCACCTGTCTTTTCCATCTGAGGCGGCTTATGCACTTCTTTAGACGCCTGAGGAGCGTTGCTAGGCAACCGGTTCAAAGATGAACTCCTTCGTTTTGCACCTGAGGAACAAGAGAGATCTCAGCTCCTCATGCATGCGGGAAGACGACAGACTGCTAATATAAAAATGGATCTGAAGTCCTTGAAACAAGAGGATAAAAGATGTTTAGATGCGAAACACTGGATGCTCCTGGTAAAATAAAGGAAAACTGTGGAGAAACGCAGCACATATGTAAAAAGTTGCATTGATGGCATAAACATTCCCAAAATCAATCAAGAAATCAAAGAAAGACGGTCAGATTTCAAATAATAGCATTAAAAAAAACCCTTCTTTGTTTGACCAACATCACTCTTTTGCAGACAACCGTTCATACTTTATGGGGATGAAAAGGGAGGTGATGCAGGGGGGGGCACTTACTTTTATCAGCTGAGTTAAGGAGGGTGGCAGAGGATGAGGAGAGGCGTTTGCTGATGATTGAGTCGGACTGTTTCAGGTTTGTAGTAGAGGAAGAGCGCTTGTCTACAGGGAGGGTACATGTGTACACACAGACAGACACAGACAGGGAGGGGCATTAGTGTTACAGGGGCTTTGTATTTACTAAGTTACTGTTCCCATCTCCCAACACCAGCTGGTACGACGACGTTTGAGAACCAGGTGACTGCTACACAAACATGAAAGGAATGATCGACTTTTACATGTGATGGTTTAGTGATAATGTTGGTAATTATTAAAGGAATTAAGGTCCCTTTTGTGCAAGTTATAAAGTGAACTGCAAGGCTTATGGAGTTCAAGCAATACATATGTGCATTTGGATTTGTAAATTGCAAAAAAAGTCGCACGTCTATGAGAATGGTGGAGGACAGATTCTGAATCCACTTCAGAAAAAAGGCGCAAACATAAATCTTGCAAATCCTGAGGTGTGCAATAGTAAATCTCATTCTGGAGATCCACACTGATCACCTTTGCAGTATTTTCCAGAGCTAAACAATTGACATTTGTATCAGCCAATCAAGTCGTCGTGGCATCAATACATTATATTATATCGTTAATTTTGGAAATAGTTTAACTACCTTAAATATCCATGCTATATTTTTATATTAATCATACATTAATAAATAAAGTTATAGTCATCAGTATCGGATGAAAAGCTTAGGCTGCCATTGCAACTAGGGCTGAACGATATCGGCAAAAAATTACATTGCAATATTTTTTCCCAAATGATACATATTGCGATATTGAGAGCCAACAATCCAGGCTAAAGTCAATAAATACATATTAATAATTTCACTAATAAGCAAGCTTCATTACAAGTGACAAAAAGGTCACTTAATATTTTATTCACAAAATTTTTCAGAACATTTCTGTAAACACAAAAGTAGAACATTTTAAAATATCAATAGCAATAGAACATTTTAAAATGAAATAGCAGCTTTAAACCTACCCCCTGATGGGTTTACAACAATATAACTTTAAATAAATATATTTTTTATTAAAAAAACTAAACTTTTTGGTTCACAATCTTTCTTAGCCGGAGTAAAACAGTGTTCGTGTTGGGTATCATAATCATGGCTAAATATGTAAAATATAAAAATGAAAATTTTTTTTAAATATATTTTGTATTAAATCTTCTAAACAGATTAGAGAACATTACTGTAAACTGAAAATCTGAACATATTTAAAAAGCAGCTTTACAACACCAACGCCCTGATTGATTCATAATATAACTTATATTTTTTTAATAAAACAACATTAATGATGTATGCTTTGCTTACTCAAGGTTTTTAGCCAAGAACACCAGTCTGTCAACCTTTGCAGGCTTGGGACAGGTTAAAAATATGTGTGGGATGGTATTACATACCGCCTTTCAAGCGTTCGGGTGATTTTCTTAAATCCCTCTTTGGCGACAGTATTTAATGGCAACATATCTTTAGCGATATGAAACGTTATTGCTTCAGTTATTTCTTTTTGTCGTTGAGAGCCTTTCTAGTATGGTGTCACACTGGCAAAGGCATCACAAATATTCGTTTGTTTTGGTTGACTTTGACTTTGGTCATGCAAAGTACCTCCTTTTGGTCAACGTCCTCCTTTTTGTAGCAGAAATAGATGATTTTGACTTTCTTTTTGGTACTAAATCATCTTTTTGTGGCGGATCCTCTTCGTTGCGCATTTTTAGTAGTGAATGTGTGCTGTGAGCGGTGAGCAGCGGCACAGGAACCAATCACTGAGCAGGCATGTGGAACAACAAGCCATACAACAAACTCGTGTTTTGCTACCCTGGTGCTACCGTTCTGTTATACACCATGGTTTTCTACCCCTCACATCGTATATACCGATTCGCGATGTCGATGTCAAAACAGAATATCGTTCAGCCTTAATTGCAACCACATACATTTTTTCGGTACTAAAATTAAGCAAACAAATTATTGAATAAATGCTGTTTTCCTTAAAATATTAGTAAATATTTCACATTTTAGGACCAACTCATATTGTTACTGACTTATATATCTATTTTTTAGGACATGTATACTTTTTGTATTGCAATTTCCACACAATTTGCCTAATTTTAACATACAAGTTCAAATATTCGAGTTTCCATGCCTAATCTTAACATACAAGTTCAAATATTTGAGTTTCCATGCCTAATCTTAACATACAAGTTCAAATATTTGAGTTTCCATGCCAAATTTTAACATACAAGTTCAAATATTCGAGTTTCCATGCCTAATTTTAACATACAAGTTCAAATATTCGAGTTTCCATGCCTAATTTTAACATACAAGTTCAAATATTTGAGTTTCCATGCCTAATCTTAACATACAAGTTCAAATATTCGAGTTTCCATGCAGATTTACTTTCTAAATAGCTTTAAAACAATTTTTTGTCTATTTTTAACATCAAGTCTAATTTGCTCACCCCATCAGCAGTTTTTTGCAGTGTAGATGTACATTTTGTTGCAATTCACAAACCCATTTTACAATTGCTAATTTTAACGTAAGCATTATTCAATCACTCCATACTGAGAGGTGTAAGAATGTTAGTACACAACAAAGGGCTGCTGTATTGTGTTAAATGAGAGGACAAAAAACAAAAACAAAGTGGCATGCATCCTCAAACCAGGAAGGTGTGTATTAGGAAGCGATCTCTGACTAGTTAAGAACCTGTGTGTAATCCGAGAGAGTGAGTGTGTGAGAAGAAACAGCCCGGTCAGCTCGAGTCAGATTAGTGCACGTAAGAGCGAGCGGTTTTTGACAAGTCACGCTCTGTGCAGGCAAATCATTTAAACCACCTTGTGACGTCTGATTCCTGGGTGGCTTGGAGGCTGGAGAAGCAGGGGTGATTACTATAGCAACCGGGGAAGAGGCGGGGCCAGGATCACACTGTCCTGTGGGAGGGGCAGGGACAGATAGTTTGCTATTGGAAAGGGACTCTCTCTCTCCGATGGAAAGGTTGAGAGCATGACAGTTGAAAAAAAAAAAAAAGACAGCCAACAACATTAGGTTCCCATCGGTATTCTCTGTCGCAAAGACAAATTTACAAGCAACCATTACAAAGACTTTGGGGATGTGACCCAAGGCAAGTATGGAGAATTTGGTTCCAAAACGCTATAAATCCATAAACGATCCAATTAAAAAAAGTAATAGATCAGAAGGGGTCTCTAATAACATAAAATTCAATTATAGATTTTTACCTAAAACATTTTGTGTGTCAAAGTTTTTTTTTTACGAATAAAACAGGCTCCAGTTTCTGAATTGCTTGCTTGGTTTATTTACCTCTTAAGTAGGGGTGTAACGGTACGCTAAAACCGTATTCGGTTCGGTACAGTGTCTTGGAGAGCTCGGTTTGGTTAATTTTCGGTACAAAACGATAAAAGCTTACAAAATCTTTATTTTGAAAAGCTGCCAATACACAATAGAATTATGGCATAAAATAAATAAAAGTGACACATTTGGGTGATATTGTAAATAAATTGCACTCTTTATAAAGAAAAACACATTTTTTTAAAAATAATAAATGAAATACTGCAACTAGTTAGGACCTGAAAACTTTTAACACTAGCAACAGCTTCAGCTTGTATATCAACAAAACTAACTTTTTAAGTTTTAGGCTAAAAAGATTAACCTATCCACATTTTCTGAAGAGAGCACAGATCTGGTTGCCATGACAATACCTCCAGCAGTAGAAAATGTTGATGTGTTGCTTGCCCGATCTCCGTGGAACAATGTCGGTAAACAACTTTAAATTTATCCACTCGTCTATCCCCGTTATGTATTTTAACAGAGAAGCCAAAGTGTTCCCAAACAGGAGACCGTAGTGAGGTGGGAGGGTATTCAAGCTCTGGCTTCTCTTTCGCTGTTGCCATGATGCCATTTTCTTTCTCGTGCCCTGCTACTCGTGGCGTGCAGCTCTAATGTGCGTCACTCAATAGCGTCCGTGCGGAAACTCGCCTAGAAACATAGTTCCGCTGCGCTTAATATCGCGCTAATAATAAATTTATATTATTTAATAAAAATACCAAAATGGTATGCAAGTGTATCGAACCGAACAGGCCGCACCGAAACGGTTCAATACATACCGTGAACCGTTACACCCCTAGTCATAGAATATAGACATCATCTATATGTTCAGATGTCTATATATCGCGGTGCTCCGTTGAAACTTTATTTGGATTATGATTAAAGTAGCACGGCCAAAATTTTAATCGAGTCTGGTTCCGGATACAGGTCAAATACAAACCCGAGTCCGCCTATTGATTACTATAAATAAAAGAGCGGGGGTAGAAAAAAAATATTCCAGCCATGTTCACATTTTCGCTTGGTTAGAATGAATCGGCACACAGAATTAAACAACACCCGCGAGTTTGTCTAAAGAATTTGCCTCAAATTTTATCTTCTTTTTAAATATATACTTTTGCCTTCAATAAACTTTATCCTAAATAAAAAGTGACTAAATGGAATAAAATAATAAAAAAAAAAACAATTCAACAAAGAGTTCCACGTTTACTTCAGTAAGGCTGAAAGAACAACTAAAATAAGTTAAATTATTGTTAAGTTAATAACAATAATACTTTGTAGTAGTTTTATATCAATCTGTGTAAATAAAATTAGTGCATTGAACAGTCCAAACTTTCAGAGCAGTATGAACAGAGTTAGCACACATTTTCAGCAGCATAGTAGTACAGAAATCAAGTAAAAATCACAGTTCCTACAGTGTTTGACTTTTGGTACTTCTCTGGCATCTGCTAATCATTCAACAAAATGCAACAAAGAAACATCTTGACCCATTGACATCTTTACAACAAGTCTTAACATCTTAAGAAGTGTTTTCAATAATTGGCTGCTAAGAAAAAGTATTTCTTACCATTTTTGTTGTCAGACTCTGCAAGTCCACCCCAGGACCATCTCTTCTGTCTCTGCTCCACTCGCTGACTGCGCTCCAGGGTGCGTCTCATGACTGCTTCGTAATGCTCCTACAAAGACACACACTTTTATAAACTTACACAAGCAGAGCTGTGATGGCTCCTCCACCCGGTGCTGCACCAAATGTGAGGAAGTCTATTCTACAACCAGGTCCAGCCAAGTTTAAATGAAGACATACAGAAACATCCTGCTGTGTGACTGGATGAGGACGCCTGTCTTTAACCAGAGCTCACCACAAAAATGTTTAATGAAGCTGTAGACCAATCAGGAGAGGCCAGTCCATTCCAAATTAGGTTTGAGTTCAGACAGAAAAGGTTTAAAATAAAACAATCTGTGCACATTGGACTTAGCCTTGTAGCGGACAGTGTAAATGCTGAAAAAGACATTCATTTATGCGTCTTTATTTATGCAAAAAAAATGGATTTAGAACCATTTTCTTTAACTTTAAGCAGAGCAAATTGAGTTTTATGTTTTGTAGTGTTTCCCTTTGCAATTTTGAAGAGGGCAAGGCAACCTTAAACGCATAAGCAGCACCCTAGAAAATAAGTGTAGACAATGCTTTAAAACCCTTTGAATATAAAGTTGAAGACAATTATTAGCTCCCCGTTGAAAAAAACTAGGGAACGTTTTGAGATCACCTCCTCTTGTTTTCTTTGGTATAGGGGCCTGAAGAAAAGCATTTAAAAGGGTTAATTTTGGTTGGACAAGCCAACAATTGTGCAGGGTGACACAGGTTTGGGTCTTTCCTAGTCCTTTCACATCACTTCCTGTTTCTCTCCAGTATGCCATCAAATATAACTAGACGGCTAAGGTTTGTGCACAAACTTTGATGTTGTAAAAGTGGCATTTGGAAGCATTTTTTATCAGGAAAATGGAATGGTTACCAAGATAGTATTTATGGTTGCTGTGGAACAGTCAGTGACATCATACGTTCAACATGCTATTAGGAGTAATATAAACCAACTTCATGTCTTTTATCATTTACCAAAGCTGAGATCAGAAAGTTTAGTTACAATGGGGGCCGCCAATGAATTATCATCATGATCAGCATGAACAAATCATCATTTCTCTATTATATTTCATCTTTTCATTGCCAAGTCTCATATATTTTCTATGGCCATTATAAGTACATGGTAAATATTTAACCCTCTATATTATCTGGATCAAATACTTTTGCACAGTCACTAGGTCTTGCACAACCTCCACAAGTGCGGTCAGTTTGAAGTTTCTAGTAGGTTCTCAGTTTGATTTTCCGTTTTGCAAAGTTCGAACCCATATTTGTGTTGCTCGATTGGTAAAGCATTGCGTTAGCAACGCAAAGGTCGAGGGTCCAAACCCTGGGAAAGCATGAACTGACAAAAAAATATGTTCATTCATTCATAATGGATAAAAGCGTCTGCCAAATCCATAAATGTAAATTATGAACATTTCACAACATTGTCAGTGATTTCTGAGTGATTGGCAAAGTTTGGGGGTTCACCAAACAGTGGAGACAAGATGAATCGAGGCAAGATTTCAAAAACTTTTGCAAAGAAAACTTGTGAGGATTCTAAAAACCCAAGGAATCTTCCACCTTTAAAAGAAAAATGAAATGACTTGGCATACTTGGTTACGTCTATGTAATCTAAGACACAAATAAGTTATTAAATATGAAAAAACTTCCATTTTTCTTTTGATATTTGGCACCAGTTTATCAGGAAGGGTGCAATTTTGTTCTTTTGGACCCGTTGAATGGAAGCAGTGCATTATTTTCAAACATTTTCCAGTTTATCTTAATTTGCATCTTTGGATAGAAACATGGCTGCTGATAGATCACGTGATCGAAAGTGTGCACATGTGTTCTGAGCATGGGTAGAACCAAAAAAAGTTTACCTTCTCTTCCTCTAATTTCAGTTTCCTTTTCTCCTCTACCGCAGCTCTTCTCTGTTCCTCTTTCCTACGCTGCTCTTCCAGTTTCTTCTGTCTTTCCTCCACCTGTTTCTCCACCTGCAGCCGGGCCTTTTTCTCTCGCTCCAAAAGTTGAGACTCGCGGGCCGCTGGAGCACCAAACAGACAGAAATTTAACACGTTGAAGGGGACAAAGTACATAAAAATACACTTGAAGTCTGCAAGTACCAAAGTATCTTATCACTCTTAGCTTTTCAGTATATTTAAAGAGGTTGGTTCCAAAAATGTACAATTCAAATAAAATGTAAAAAAATTAAGTAAGTGGCAAACTAAGCTTTGTTTTTGGTCTCAATTCAAACTAAATTAATGTTACTTCAATGCTAAAAAACACTTAAAGGACACAATTTCAAGCACTTAATTATCAAAAGGGTGTCAAATAAACCTTTTTTTTTAACAATTATTTGATCATTTACCTTTATTTTGTGTGTGACAGAAGGAAAAGTCATCAAATAAACAACCACAACACGAAACAAGTGAAAAAAAAAAAGATGAGAAATTCAGGTGATCAATAAATACTTCTCATTTAACATTTATGGATTTAGAGCGTTTTGGAAGTTCTTCTTTTATACCATGTTGCTTTTCCTGCTCTTCTCTCCTCTCTTTGGCCACTCGCAGTTTGTCGTCTATCCTGAGGGTCGCTCCATCGATGACTACAAAAAACATCACAGATAACATGGTCACACAGTGAGCACATCGGTGAAATCTGAACACTTCCTGGATTCAGAAACGCTCTTGGGAGATAGAACTGATACCTGATAAACCGAGCAGGGTCAAGTAACCGATTCACCACACCTAGTATAGTATTAACAACGAATCATGGTTGTGTGTGATGACATGCAGTATCTATGAACGCTTTACTGTTTTTAAAATATAATGACAACAGAAACTTTACCAATGATCAAAAGTTTAATTAATTAAACCCTGCTCTTAATATTTGGTATTCCCCCTTTAACATCAATAACAGCCTGAAGTCTCTTGAGGTAGTTGTTGATGAGGTTCTTTATTTTCTCTGTTGGTAAAGCAGCCCATTCTTTTTGGCAAAGTCTCCAACTGTGAATTCTTGCATGAACAGTTTGAGTTCTCCCCAGAGTATTTCAATGATATTGAGGTCAGGAGACTGAAATTCACTCTATGACCTTTACATTGTTTTGGTGGAACCAATGACAGGTGGATTTGGGCTTGTGTTTTGGATTGGTGTTGTGTCCAGTAACGTCACAATGCGTAGCTTCCAGGCCGATGCTGCCCATTTTCCTCCAGGATCCTTCGAGAACATGCTGCATTCATCTTCCCTTCCATTTTGATCAAGGTTCCTCTGCCTTTGTAGCTCAGACATCCCCAAAACATCAGTGACTCGCCGCAGTGCCTCACAGTGGGCATGGTGATCCGTTTATGTCGACTCCTCTCCAAATGTAGCGTTTATGTATATGCCCCAAACAATTCATTTTTGTTCTCATCTCTCCAAATAACTTTGTTAGAAGTCTCTGAGCTGTCAGGTTGTACGCATTTCTGTAGTAATTACTTTCTTCTGGCAACTCAAATGCAAAACATTTTTCTTCAACCACCTGCTCCTTTAAACAGCCGTGCCACATTTTTTCATACAGCCCTGTATTTCAGATGAAGTTATGTGGCTTCTTTTTGGACCCTGTACAATTTTTCAAGCAGTAGTAGCAGATGCTTTTATTGGTTTTTCCAGGATATGCAAACTTAGGAGTGCAACTTTATATAAATACAAAGAAACATTGTTGATTTGAATAAATACAGACTTTTCTAACTGTTAAATCCCAGGCGGCATTAATTTCTAACTGAACAGCTTTTTGAACACGCACGACTCATGTGACACAAAAGCATTAGAGCAATGCTCTACAAATCTTTTCTAAACACTGGCTCGCTCCTTGTACCTTGTTTTTTTGGAATAGGTTCCTTTTAATCCTTGAGTTCAACTCAAGCATTTTATTTTCCATGTTTGGCCAAACGTGTTGGCAAAAGTGAAGACAGACAGTCTGTCGTTGCCATATAACGTTTACAGACAAAAAGGGTTATGAAAAATAACCTATAATAAGAAAAGACAAATTTATTTGGCAACATTTTTGGTTCTAATATTATCCTTAGGAAGCAAAATCACATGGCTGTGGGGTATAATAATTACCTGGTCTGTTCTGGACCTTAGCTGTGCAGGCAGGAACTGATGGCGTTGGGCTGTTCCCGGCTTGATTGCGTCGCTCCTCGGCCTGGGCCTGCGCCGCCGCAGCTGAACGTGCAACGGGAAAAATCACATACAGATTAAATGCACAGACAATTTTTTGGGAGAGAATATTATTTTTTAAGCATTTTAACACACCAGTGGAAATAAAATTTAATTTGACATAGTCTCATATTTGAGTCAGCATTTACAGAGCAAGTAAATCTGACGTGGCTTCATCTCTGCTGGCCATAAAACACAACTCAGAAGCTCTTTAGTCCTAGTGCTGGCAAGAGAGAAGGAAGGAAGGATATGAGGAAAAAAAGTGATCAACAAGGTTTCTGTGCCTTTGAAAATGTTCTCTCCACAGAGAGGAAAAAAGGGTTTTTGTTGAGATAGCAATAGAGCATGTGATGGCTGAAAATCAAGATGCTTCTGATAGAGCATCAGCTGAAGAGAGAGCAACACTTGGAGATTACGTAGCCTGCAGACAAGCCATTTCTAATATTCAGACTGAAACAAGGCATCATGCTGTCTGGGGGGACGCTCAAGCCCAAAGGCACTCACTAAACCAAAACACAGCAGAAAAGCATGATGGAAATGAAGCGGCGCCGGATGTTCAATGACGACAATAAAACAGGGGGTTTTCAGCTGCTAGAAATTTACCAATTAGCTTGTTGCAATTTGGATGAGATGTCTCTTGAATCTGGCCAAGTGGTAAGACTTCTAATGTTCAGTGTTTCAGTGGGTGCAGTGTTTCTCCTACAATTCAATAGGAGGGGCGCGCCACCCCTTTAAAGTATTGCCCCTAAGAAAAGTTCAATTGAAAAATTTCCATGTAAAACACGACTCAGAAGCACCCTCACTCACTACCCCTTCCTCTCTCAGTGTTGTTTTTCTGGGGTTCTTAAGACAGCCTTCTCTTAGCTTAAGTTCAAACAACACACTACAACAGACTAGAGCTGCACACTATTCATTATTTTAATGGTACAAAATAAATGAGAGTTATTCACTATCTCTTACAGATTCATTCGATGTAATCTGGTGCTTTGTTCGGAGAAGGAAGAAAAAAGGAATTCAAGAATGCGGCTTTTGATAATAAAAACAAAGAATACTGTAAAATGTTACATTTTCACCAGAATAGTTTGTACATAAGAGTTTCAATGCCAGTTTATCCGTTCGCCAAATGCGGCTGGAAATCAAAGAAAAAAAAAACAGAAAAAAAGAGTGACAGAGTGGCAGAATTTTGGGACTGTTTAAAGCTAAAAGAACATAGAAACACAACAGATATACTGGTCTCTGTGGTTGTTGACTTGTACATGACTTTGAATTTCAGTCTGAAAATAAAATTGAAAAACACGTCCAAATAATCAATCACACTGGCCCATTATTCTATTTTAGCTTTTTCAACACTATCAAAATAGCATAAAACAGAAGCACATGATCTGATGATGTGACTAGCTTAGAATCACAGACTTAACTTTAGAGTTCGACTAATGTCTTTTTTTCTCTTGCTGATGCTGGAATTTGAAAATCGTAGTAGATTGTTGGACTTATAGAATTGGTGCATTTAGAATTATAATTAATTAACAAATTCTTAATCACAATGTTCTGAGATAGAACAGGAAGTTACATGACAACAGGAAGTTACAAGTTGTTTGAAAAAAGAAGCACAGGGTGGTTCCCTCAACCTGGCTCAGGAGACAGTGCGAGACAAAACACCAGATACAGATGCTCTCTCTGGGCCTTTCCCTTCGGCCTCATCCAATCTTCTTTTATTCTCAATGCAGCATGGTATTTAGCTTTTAGTATCTTCAGTGTTTTCTGTTAAATTGTCTACAATCTTACTTCTGGAGTCTTCTACAATGGGCTATGAAATTATTTATAATAACAGAATTTAAATGTTGTATAATTTTGTATAAAAATGCAGTTCTATGATCTATGAGATATTTCTCAAATGTGCATTATTATTTTAACAACAATAGCTACCACCATCGAGTGGCGTCATATGCTGCACATGTAACTTCAGAGCTGCATTATGTTCATGGCCAAGTAGAACAAAACCAAATACAAGAATTCATTGAAACAAATCCACTTCCAGTCTGTATACAGCAACTGTTGCCAAATCATTCAGACCAAACATCAGATTAATAAGCCATGAAAAAAACTCTTTTAGACTACTCTAAATATTTGAAATCCAAATGCCTACCAACAGAGTCTTTCTAGAGTCAGCTTCTAAGACTACTACTCAGAAATCCAGCATTTTCAAAAACTAAGCAGCCCTCCCAATAGACACACATTAATTTACCTTTTTAAATGTAAGGCGATCATGTTAATAAGCAAACTTGTACATGTTGATAGACTATAGCTTTATTAAAACAAGAAAAAAATTGTCTCACTATTCTAACTTTGATTGGTCAACTGATCAGTCAATCACACAGGGGATCTGCAGTAGATCTGAGTGCTGCGGTTTCAACCCTTCAGAAACTTTGACGGGACTAATGATAGTTTGACAGAATAGCTTCGTTTCAGGGATGCAAAGATGAAGTTATGGATGCTGCAGCATCCTGAAAAATGACTTAACAGTTTTTCTGACAGTATATTGAAGAAAGAATATTGCAGTGAAAGAAATGAAATCTTTTTAGAAATGTGGAGACGGTGCAGACGCAGCAGAACTCCTAGACTCATTGAATATGCAAACTCCATCTGAGTCATACACTGCCCCTCACACTGTGGGCTCTGTGACACGCGGCATGCAAATCAACACTGGGACTACAATGGACGAACACAATGGAGACATTATTTAGACCTAGCAGAACAATGGTGGAAAGCCCGAGCTGACCTAAAACGGCTCCTTATAAATCAAATTCAATTAGTCTGCATGTTCTTTATGGGACGCTAAACAATACCGTTGCTGCAAATCAGAAAAAACATGTACATCTGTGCTGTGCAACCAGCAGCTTTGGTTTTATTACGACTCCAGAGGAAATTAGAGCGATATCAAAGAATACACAGCAACCAGTTGCTTGAATACATGTGCCAAAGGGAGAAATTTCTCAAATGTAATTTACATGTTCATTAAGGTTACAAAGGTCTTTTGGAAAGATAAGCAAAGCTGATTTGGTTGTTTATTTTTTTCTGCCATGTCAGCAACAGAGGCCATCTTCATGGCAAGAACATGGCTAGAAAAAAAATATGGTATCAATATGCAAACGCTTTGATGAATTATACTGAAAACAGGTTTTCATCAAAACAGTTTACTTTTCAAACAGATTTACCAAACGGTGAAATAATCACTCAAGCTTTATGTCCGGCGTATGCTCATTTCAGTTTTTATTTGTCCTT
The DNA here is from genome assembly GCA_007224835.1 of Danionella cerebrum. Classification (NCBI taxonomy): domain Eukaryota; kingdom Metazoa; phylum Chordata; class Actinopteri; order Cypriniformes; family Danionidae; genus Danionella; species Danionella cerebrum. The sequence continues at coordinate 17,662 of SRMA01016087.1, read as the reverse complement.
TGGCGGCTCCTATAGGAGATCAAGTGAAGCAGCAATTCTATGTTCAGTAAAGTATCACACTAGCACTGACCGACCACCTGCGAAACCATCAATGCTCCTGTAACAGAAATTCTTAGTGGTGCGTATGTTGGGATTTCCTTTTTTATTTGTTTACGTGTGCAAAATTGAGTCTTATTTTGAAGCTACATTACGCCAGTGCCGTCAGTGCACTGGACGGCAATTGAGCCCTCACCCATCAGAGGCTGTATGTTTACATTCTGTGAGTAAAGTTAGGCGTAAAATTCCAAGAGTTAAGTTTGAAGATAAAAGAAATGTAGCTGGCTGTATTGGAGTCAAAGGGGCACACACAGTAAACATTCCCTTTTTAATCAAGATTCTGAGTAAAATGTGTGTATGTAGAACCTTATGGGTAACTGATTGAAATTTGTATCTGTTTCTACAGTTATCACGATGTCTTATGAGTTTTTTAAGTGAGTTGCGTCGACAACAGCAGTCACATTAAAAGAAAACAAATTAGACATAGGTTATCAGATTTTGGGCCTCAACTTTGACATACACCTACATGCCCAAACCATAATTCAAGGCAAAAGCAATGTAATCGTGACTAAAATGTGCAACTTGCGACTATGAATGCTATAAATGAAGGGTAAAATTTTTGTTACTATGGAGGAGTCAGTGCCCCCTCCCCCCATTTTTCCAAAGTAGAGATAGAGATGTCAAAATGGTTGCTTTAGTAAACATTTTGGTGACTCTGAAGGGATCAGTGACATAATATAAAGTTCCCATGTCACTATGACTTTCCTTAGCTCAGATAGGCTGATTTGGTTGCTATGGAGGAGTCAGTAACCTAATGTAACATTCCCTGCAAAATAAACCATGGGGTTTATGGGGTCTCTATTCACCAAAAGCTTAGATTTCAGAAATGAAGCTAGGGAGCTATGAGTGTCATACAATTGTTTCAGTGACTAACATAAACAAACCCTTATTTCTTTATGATCTGATATCTTGAAGATATTTCCATAGTAAATGGTAAATTGAAGATGGTGCATGAGGATCATATCAATGGTCCTCAAATGGTCAAGGAGGAGATTATTAAAAGGAACCTTTTTTTTTTAAATCATGTCGCAATGGTGCTTTGTTTCTCTTTTTGAGTTAAGCCTTAAAATCTAACAAACCTCAGTGGTTTTCTTAGTCATCAAGTGGATGCATCTCTCAAATCGTACCTCTTTATTATCAGCGAAAGACAAAGCTCTAGATAAAATTATTTTCTTTTTCATTAAAGAAATTGCATTATATTGCATTTATTGGTTCTTCTCTTTGCCTGCATCTCTTTGAAGTGCGCTCAGTGACATTTAAAAGAAGGTATATAACGCAGGAAAGAGACGTTTGGTCTTTGCTGTTGCATAGGCGCTCATTTTCATGTTGATAGAGATATATAAAGAGTAGGGGTGTAACGGTACGCTAAAATTGTATTCGGTTCGGTACAGTGTCTTGGAGAGTTCGGTTCGGTTAATTCGGTTCGGTACAAAAAAATAAAAACTTACATAATCTTTATTTTGAAAAGCTGCCAATACACAATAGAATTCTTGCATAAAATAAATAAAAGTGACACATTTGGGTGATATTTTAAATAAATTGCACTCTTTATAAAAAAAACACATTTTATTAAATAAAAAATGAAATACTGCAACTAGTTAGGACCTGAAAACTTTTAACACTAGCAACAGCTTCAGCTTATATATCAACAAAACTAACTATTCAAGTTTTAGGCTAAAAAGATTAACCTATCCACATTTTCTGAAGAGAGCACAGATCTGGTTGCAGTGACAATATCTCCAGCAGTAGAAAATGTTAGATGTGTTACCTGCCCGATCTCCGTGGAACAATGTCGGCATACAACTTTAAATTTATCCACTCATCTATCCCCGTTATGTATTTTAACAGAGAAGCCAAAGGCGATTTTCCGCACGGACGCTATTGAGTGTCGCACAGTACAGCTGCACGTCCCTCAATAGCGTCCGTGCGGAAACTTGCCTAGGAACATGGTTCCGCTGCGCTTAATATCGCGCTAATAATACATTTATATTATTTAATACAAATACCGAATACCGAAACGGTACGCAAGTGTCCCGAACCGAACAGGCCGTACCGAAACGGTTCAATACATACCGTGAACCGTTACACCCCTAATAAAGAGAATCTGTAGATTGGAATTTTGTGTTCAAATGCATTTCCAGCTATATATGTGCGATTGGATCCATGTAAAAAAGCGTATTTTAAGTGCTTAAACAAAAAAAAATCCATGACTAGATTACAGTTTCAGCAAGAACAAAAAAAAACCCACACGCTTTCAAAAAAAAAACAGACATGTTGCATCATTCCCTGACAACAGCTGCCCCTTCCACACTGTCAGATGACGAGATGCCTTGTTTGACAAACCCTCATTCACTCAGTCTGGTGCAGCACAAAGAACAGTTATACAAATAGCAACAGAACGCTTTCTATGCCCTGCCATGCACAGCCAAGGAGAGCCAGCAGCTCATTGGGTCAGTGAGGTCCTGTTACCAATCACTGTTTACCTCGGTCTCTTTCTGCTGCAGTTGCAGGCTCTCATTGGGACAACAGGAAGTGCTCTAGGGCAGATGCCTGGGGAGGAACGTGCCTGCAGAGTGCACAGTTCAATGATTGAAGCCCAAAGTTCAGAGAGCAGCTGTGATTGTACAAGCACACACAGTCAGAAACCAACCCGTTGAAATGTATTGAAATGTAAGATGCATCGAATAAGAATGACTGATTAATTATAAAGAAGTTGTATCTGTGTTGCTCTGACATTACTGCACCAGAGGTATTTTAGGGGATGTGTTTAAACCATAGACTATAATAAATACACTTCCTGTTCAGAAAAAAAAAAATCCACACCAAAGAAATTGGACTGCTTTGCTTTTAGCTTTGAGTACGGCATGCATTTGTGATGGTGTTGTTTCGATAAGCTTCTATAGCAGGGGTACTCTTCACACTTGAAAGATCCACTTAACAGATTTCCGCTCAGGTCCGGGAAAGTAATGGTCAAATTCCAAAAACTCCAACAACTAAAAAACCTCAAAACTTGACAAAATAAAATGGTAGGTGGACCTTTTAGTGTAAAAGTTTTTGGAGTCAAAAAGAGATGTTTTGACTTTTTACGGAATTGATTTGCAAGTTGACGAGTTGCTGTGGTGACAATCCCATGCCGCAAAACAAATGGGATTGGTTGTTTGACAAGTCGGTCAAACAAGGGAGGGCATTCACCATTGAAATCTGCAATAAACGTCAGACTTTCTCTGGGAAGGTCTGGCTACCGTGAGTCTACAGCTACTGTGCTTGGACATATAGACGCAGCTAAAACGAGTACAATTCTCAAAGATATATATATATATATATATATATATATATATATATATATATATATATATATATATATATAGCGGAATCACAATTGTGTGCTCCATTGAAAACTAATTTGGATTATGATTAACGTAGAGTGTTGGTATAAATGTAACCATGTCTGGGTCCAGATACGGACCGGAGTCTGCCTTCTGAGTACCCCGGTTCTACAGTGTCCCAGGAAACAAAAGCCTTTATCCTCAATTTAATATATGTGGACTTATAACATTTATGGAACCAACTCTTCCCATTTTAAAAGATGGTTAATTTCTCATTGACTCATTTTTTACTATTCCCAAAGGGCAGTAAACGATGACGTTTTTACAGTGCTTATTTTTAAAATTAAAGTTAGTTTCAAAGCTTAATTTAATTAAGTGGCATTCAATAAATTCATATTAAAACCAAGAGGAGCTTTCTAACCTCACATTGACCACCAGCTTGAGTTCATTCACAGAGAGGTTTATTGAGGATTAGTGGGGACACCTGAGCTATACGTATAAGCTTGGGCTATTTCAAGGGAGAGCAGGAGGATGACGTGTGTACAGTAGGTCACACTCGCTTCCTGGAAGACAAATGCAGCCTCATCATCATTACTGGCCTAAACAATTCATGATGGAACACCCAAAAAGCCATTTTTGTTCTCCATTTACATTCAGATTTTTTAAACATTATTAAACCAGTAAACATTTCGATAACAGTAAGTGGCTGAAAAGTCATTCTTTGCATTTGGCCGTTCATATTGAAGTACAATTATCTGGGTTCTCCCAAGGCCAATATTATCTAACTGCAATGCCATAGTGCCGCCTTGTTAAGCACTGCAAAGTAAGGCTCAAGCTTTTTCCATCAGCACCTTCCAAATAACTGGAGAATCAATTTCCTGTCCATGAATGCACAATTATTTATGAACACTGAAATAAGAGAAATCGGGTAAGTTTAAGGGCTGTGTGATATTAAGAAAATATCCGGTTGCTATTTTTCAGACACATATTGCGATTTAATTTGTGACAGATTAAAAATAATAATAAAACTGATTTTTTTATCTACTGTGGTAAAAAAAAAAAAAAAAAAAAAAAAAAAAAAAAAAAAAAAAAAAAAAAAAAAAAAAAAAAAAAACAAAGATCATTTTTTGACCATTTTGCATTTATTTAGAATAGACAGCGACTGAAAGAGACGTGTGTAGAGAGTGGGGGAATAAAAAAATTAACAAATAAAACTGATTTTTTTTAATCTACTGTGGTAAAAAAAAACATTTTTTTTTTTAATCAAAGATAATTTTTTGACCATTTTGCATTTATTTAGAATGGACAGCGACATGATGAGACGTGGGTAGAGAGTGGGGGAATAAAACAAAACAAAAAAATTTTATTTTTAATACATTTTTTTTATCTACTGTGGTAAAAAAAAAAACAGTAGAGTTTTTTTTAACAAAGATACATTTTTGGGCCATTTTGCAGTTATTTAGAATGGACAGTGAAAGGAAGAGACGTGGGTAGAGAGTGGGGGAAGGATGGGAAATGACGATGGGTTCAGGATTCAAACCCGCGTCGCACTTTGCATATAAGGTTTTTTGTTCATCGTCACCTAAATGAAAAACTTTTAAAAGCCCCACATTTTTGAGAAGATGGCAATCGAATACAAATATGAAAACTGACATTTCATCCACATTGCAGCTCTCTGTGATCATTGTAAATCGCAAATAGATTTATCATACACCCCAAGCCAGTATCAATATTTCTAAACAAATAAACAGTTTTATTGCAGTTGATTTCAGCCATAAAACAGATTAAATCGAGGATCTTTTTGCAATACCTGTTAAAACAATGCTGTGCAGGGCTCTAGACTAACTTTTTGCACTGGTTGCACTGGTGCGCCTACATTTTTTTCTTAGGTGCACCAGCACAAAAGTTAGGTGCACCCAAATTTTCAACTGCATCACATTTAACACCGCATTTTCACAAGTTCACTTTTTTTAGTTATCTATTTATTTATTTTTTTTTAAATCACTGTCCAATTAGACAATATTGACTTGTAAAGTATTAACTAACAACCTGGTCAAAATAAAGTTCTTTATTTGAAGCACAATTCCACAAGAAAGGTAACTAAAACTTACTGAAAATGTGTTTAAAGTGCTTTACTGAGCTGAAATTTAAACTTTAAACTGATTTTGGTCCCTAAGAGCAGCAAATACAAATTAAAACGATAATACCTTTTACTACCCAGATCAAGAGTTTATAATGCAGACTATTTATTTACTTCTTTT
>SRMA01016084.1:0-10232 GCA_007224835.1 Danionella cerebrum | reverse complement strand
TTTCAATGGGGCAATTGATTCCCATATGATCCTTTTGTAAAAGAGCTTTTGTAATTGGTTCACAATGGAGATTTAAAGCAACATTAAGGATGTGTATTAATAATCCAGCCAATCAATGCTTATGATTTAACATTAATTCAACAAGCCACGCCCACTTTTCAACATCATTTTTGAATGTCAAATATCTTCTAAGTGGAACATCGTAGAGACATGGGAGTTGTTTTATATTGTTCTAAGTTAAATGTAGATTACAACATGATGCCACTAACTCATCCATAGCAACCAGATTATTTACCATAGCAACCAAATTGGATAATCTTTATCTCAGCCTAGGTAAAGGCTAGAGACACAGGAGTTGGTCTAATTGACTTGTAGTCAAACAGGGAACCTTATAAAATGTCAATGACCCTTCCATAGCAACCATACTGGTTACCATAGCAACCCAGCTGACACATCTCTATCTCATCTTAGGAAAATGAGAGAGACGCGGGAGTTGGTCTAACTGACTTGTGGTAACACAGGGAACATTATATAATGTCAATGACCCCTCCATTGCAACCATACTGGTTACTATAGCAACCAAATTGACACATCTCTATCTCAGCTTAGGAAAATGTGAGAGACACGGGAGTTGGTCTAAATGACTTGTAGTCACACAGGGAACATTATATAATGTCACTGACCCCTCCATAGCAACCATACTGGTTACCATAGCAACCAAATTGACACATTTCTATATCAGTTTAGGAAAATGAGAGAGACACGGGAGTTGGTCTAAATGACTTGTAGTCACACAGGCAACATTATATAATGTCACTTACCCTCCATAGCAACCATACTGGTTACCATAGCAACCAAATTGACACATCTCTATCTCAGCTTAGGAAAATGCTAGAGACACGGAGTTGGTCTAAATGACTTGTAGTCACACAGGGAACATTATATAATGTCACTTACCCCTCCATAGCATCCATACTGGTTACCATAGCAACCAAATTGACACATCTCTATCTCAGCTTAGGAAAATGAGAGAGACACGGGAGTTGGTCTAAATGACTTGTAGTCACACAGGGAACATTATGTAATGTCACTGACCCCTCCATAGCAACCACACTGGTTACCATAGCAACCAAATTGACACTTTTCTATCTCAGCCTAGGAAAATGCCAGAGAAACAGGAGTTGGTCTAATTGACTTGTAGTCACACAGGGCACATTATATAATGTCAATGACCTCTCCATAGCAACCATACTGGTTACCATAGCAACACAATTGACACATCTCTATCTCAGCTTGGGAAAATGAGAGAGACACGGGAGGTGGTCTAAATGACTTGTAGTCACACAGGGAACATCATATAATGTCACTGACCCCTCCATAGCAACCATGCTGGTTACCATAGCAACCAAATTGACACATCTCTATCTCAGCTTAGAAAAATGAGAGACACAGGAGTTGGTCTAAATGACTTGTAGTCACACAGGGAACATTATATAATGTCACTGACTACTCCATAGCAACCATACTGGCTACCATAGCAACCAAAATGACACATCTCTATCTCAGCTTAGTAAAATGAGAGAGACACGGGAGTGGGTCTAAATGTCTTGTAGTCACACAGGGAACATTATATAATGTCACTGACCCCTCCATAGCAACCATACTGGTTACCATAGCAACCAAAATGACACATCTCTATCTCAGCTTAGTAAAATGAGAGAGACACGGGAGTGGGTCTAAATGACTTGTAGTCACACAGGAACATTATATAATGTCACTGACCCCTCCATAGCAACCATACTGGTTACCATAGCAACCAAATTGACACATCCCTATCTCAGCTTAGGAAAATGAGGGAGACACGGGAGTTGGTCTAAATGACTTGTAGTCACACAGGGAACATTATACAATGTCACTGACCCCTCCATAGCAACCGTACTGGTTACCATAGCAACCAAATTGACACATCTCTATCTCAGCTTAGGAAAATGAGAGAGACACGGGAGTTGGTCTAAATGGCTTGTAGTCACACAGGGAATATTATATAATGTCACTGACCCCTCCATAGCAACCATACTGGTTACCATAGCAACCAAATTGGCATATCCCTATATCAGCTTTGGAAAAAGCTAGAGACATGGGGGTTGTTTTGTTTCACTCATAGTGACACTGAGAACAATCTATTATTTAAATGACCTGTCCTGAGCGACCAGACTTTTTACCACAGCAACGCAATTGCCATATCTTTATCTTAGGTTAGGAAAATGCTAGACAGAATTTCAACTTACTTATATTATACCTTTCAGCTTCCACTTTAAACTTTTGACACTTTAAACTTTCAAAAGTTTCACCTTCAGCTTCCACTTTCTATTTTTGACACTTTCAACTTTACAATGCTTCACCTTTCAACTTTATACATTTTCAACTTTAGAATGTTTCACCTTTCAGCCTCCTCTTTCAACTTTGATATTTTCAATTTTACAATGTTTCACCTTTGAGCTTCCACTTTCAACTTTTGACACTTTCAACTTTTGACACTTTCAACTTTCTAATATTTTAACATTCAGCTTCCACTTTCAACTTTACATATTTCAACTTTACAATGTTTCAGCTTTAGCTTTCAACTTTTGACATTTTCAACTTTATAATGTTTCACCTTTTAGCTTCAACTTTCAACTTTTGACAATGTAACTCTCTAATGTTTCACCATTTAGCCAAGGAATTCAGCAATTTTAAGCATTCTCTTTCAGCTCTCTGCATTCACACGCATTTTCCGCTAGGAAATGCACTTTCTAGTTATTATTATTATTATTATTTTTATTCCCCCCCTTTTTTTTTTTTTTTACTACTTCAGCATCCTTTGGCCTAGAAACACCATTCAAACTTTAAAATGTTCAGCTTTTTTCAGACTAGTTTGCTATTACATATCACTTTTCAAACTTTTATACTTTTTATAAAATTTAACTTTATTTAAAATATTTTTCCCATTGAAATGAATGGGAAACACTTCAACTCTCTTTCAATCTTCAGCTTTTTTTCAACCTTCATAACTTCAGCATACTTTCAGCTAGAGCAATCATTCAAATTTTAAACAATTCAACACATTTTCAGCTTTTAAAATATGTTTTCAGCTTTTTCATATCTTTTACAGATTTTTATAAATCACAGTTTAAGTTTAATGAAGAATTTGGATTTTGACCTAATTCTGCTCCACTCTAGCTTCCACTCTAATTTTTCACATCTCAAACTTCTTCATCAATTCCTCTCTCCTAAACTAAACTTTAATCTTTATGCACAAAATTATTATTAAAGTAGTAGAGAAATTTGTCCTCTTTCCAAAGATGCAGTTGTTTCTTTTATATGACCTACAGTTTTTACACTAGGAGGGCTAAACCTTAACGAGGGAAGCAAATTGCTCCATTAAGATCAATGCATTTCACCCAGAAAATGATGCTCCAAAATTTTAAATTAAGGCTTTTTCTAACTCGCCATAACTCCTAGATTTTTCCACATATCGTTACAAAATTTACATCATAATCTTCATTGAGGCCTCCTGATCCTCACAAAGAAAGAATCATCTTGATATGTCTTACGGTTCTTCTGTAATGTTTATTTGTTTGAGGCATGGTCAACATCTGAGAAATGTCTCCTGAATTCAAAAAGTGGCAGTTGGAGGCAGCTGTTAATCAACTAATTTGAATAACGAAATTTGATTGGCTTAGCCTTCCCATAGACTCACAATGGGCCATAGAGATGCATTGCTGCCATTCATTTCAATGGGGCAATTGATTCCCATATGATCCTTTTGTAAAAGTGCTTTTGTAATTGGTTCACAATGGAGATTCAAAGCAACATTAAGGATGCATATTAATAATCCAGCCAATCATTGCTTATGATTTAACATAAATTCATCAAGCCACGCCCACTTTTCAACATCATTTTTGAATGTCAAATATCTTCTAAGTGGAACATCGCAGAAACATGGGAGTTGGTTTATATTGATCTAGGTTGAATGTAGATTACAACATGATGTCACTAACTCATCCATAGCAACCAGATAATTTACCATAGCAACCAAATTGGATAATCTTTATCTCAGCCTAGGTAAATGCTAGAGACACAGGAGTTGGTCTAATTGACATGTAGTCAAACAGGGAACCTTATAAAATGTCAATGACCCCTCCATAGCAACCATACTGGTTACCATAGCAACCCAGCTGACACATCTCTATCTCATCTTAGGAAAATGAGAGAGACACGGGAGTTGGTCTAACTGACTTGTGGTAACACAGGAAACATTATATAATGTCAATGACCCCTCCATAGCAACCATACTGGTTACCATAGCAACCAAATTGACACATCTCTATCTCAGCTTAGGAAAATAAGAGAGATACGGGAGTTTATCTAAATGACTTGTAGTCACACAGGGAACATTATATATTGTCACTGACCCCTCCATAGCAACCATACTGGTTACCATAGCAACCAAATTGACACATCTCTATATCAGTTTAGGAAAATGAGAGAGACACGGGAGTTGGTCTAAATGACTTGTAGTAACACTAGGAACATTATATAATGTCACTGACCCCTCCATAGCAACCATACTGGTTACCATAGCAACCAAATTGACACATCTCTATCTCAGCTTAGGAAATGCTAGAGACACGGGCGTTGGTCTAAATGACTTGTAGTAACACGGGGAACACTATATAATGTCACTGACCCCTCCATAGCAACCATACTGGTTACCATAGCAACCAAATTGACACATCTCTATCTCAGTTTAGGAAAATGAGAGAGACACGGGAGTTGGTCTAAATGACTTGTAGTCACACAGGGAACATTATGTAATGTCACTGACCCCTCCATAGCAACCATACTCGTTACCATAGCAACCAAAATGACACATCTCTATCTCAGATTAGTAAAATGAGAGAGACACTGGAGTGGGTCTAAATGACTTGTAGTCACACAGGGAACATTATATAATGTCACTGACTCCTCCATAGCAACCATACTGGTTACCATAGCAACCAAATTGGCATATCCCTATATCAGCTTTGTAAAATGCTAGAGACATGGGGGTTGTTTTTTTTCACTCATAGTGACACTGGGAACAATCTATTATGTAAATTACCTGTCCTGAGCGACCAGACTTTTTACCACAGCAACGCAATTGCCATATCTTTATCTTAGGTTAGGAAAATGCTAGACAGAATTTCATCTTACTTATATTATAACTTTCAGCTTCCACTTTCAACTTTTGACACTTTCAACTTTCAAAAGTTTCACCTTCAGCTTCCACTTTCTATTTTTGACACTTTCCACTTTACAATGCTTCACCTTTCAACTTTATACATTTTCAACTTTAAAATGTTTCACCTTTCAGCCTCCACTTTTAACTTTTGATATTTTCAACTTTACAGTGTTTCACCTTTCAGCTTCCACTTTCAACTTTTGACACTTTCAACTTTCTATTATTTTAACATTCAGCTTCCACTTTAAACTTTACATATTTCAACTTTACGTTTCAGCTTTCAAATTTTGACACTTTTCAAATTACAGTGTTTCACCTTTTAGCTTCAACTTTCAACTTTTGCATTTACCTTTCAAATGTTTCACCATTCAGCCAAGGAATTTAGCAATTTTAAGCATTCTCTTTCAGCTCTCTGCATTCACACGCATTTTCCGCTAGGAAATGCACTTTCTAGTTATTTTTATTCCCCCCCCTTTTTTATAAGTCAACTACTTCAGCATCCTTTGGCCTAGAAACACCATTCAAACTTTAAAATGTTCAGCTTTTTTCAGACTAGGTTGCTATTACATATCACTTTTCAAACTTTTATACTTTTTATAAAATTTAACTTTATTTAAAATATTTTTCCCATTGAAATGAATGGGAAACACTTCAAATCTCTTTCAATCTTCAGCTTTTTTTCAACCTTCATATCTTCAGCATACTTTCAGCTAGAGCAATCATTCAAATTTTAAACAATTCAACTCATTTTCAGCTTTTAAAAGATGTTTTCAGCTTTTTCATATCTTTTACAGAATTTTATAAATCACAGTTTAAGTTTAATGAAGAATTTGGATTTTGACCTAATTCTGCTCCACTCTAGCTTCCACTCTAATTTTCCACATCTCAAACTTCTTCATCAATTCCTCTCTCCTAAACTAAACTTTACCCTTTATGCACAAAATTTATATTAAAGTAGTAGAGAAATTTGTCCTCTTTTTAAAGATGCAGTTGTTTCTTTCATATGACCTACGGTTTTTAACCTAGGAGGGCTAAACCTTAACGAGGGAAGCAAATTGCTCCATTAAGATCAATGCATTTCACCCAGAAAATTATGCTCCAAAGTTTTAAATTAAGGCTTTTTCTAACTCGCCATAACTCCTAGATTTTTCCACATATCGTTAAAAATTTTACATCATAATCTTCATTGAGGCCTTCTGCTTCTCACAAAGAAAGAATCATCTCGATATGTCTTACGGTTCTTCTGTAATGTTTATTTGTTTGAGGCATGGTCAACATCTGAGAAATGTCTCCTCGATTCGAAAAGTGGCAGTTGGAGCCAGCTGTTAATCAACTAATTTGAATAACGAAATTTGATTGGCTTAGCCTTCCCATAGACTCACAATGGGCCATAAAAATGCATTGCTGCCATTCATTTCAATGGGGCAATTGATTCATATATGATACTATTGTAAAATAGCTTTTGTAATTGGTTCACAATGGAGAGTCATAGCAACATTAAGGATGCATATAACTAATCCAGCCAATCATTGCTTATGATTTAACATTAATTCAACAAGCCACGCCCACTTTTCAACATCATTTTTGAATGTCAAATATCTTCTAAGTGGAACATCGTAGAGACATGGGAGTTGTTTTATATTGATCTAAGTTGAATGTAGATTAGAACATGATGTCACCAATTCATCCATAGCAACCAGATTAATTTCCATAGCAACCCAATTGACACATCTCTATCTCAGCCCAGGAAAATGCTAGAGACACAGGAGTTGGTCTAATTGATTTATAGTCACACAGGGAACATTATATAATGTCAATGACCCCTCCATAGCAACCATAATGGTAACCATAGCAACCTGATTGACACATATCTATCTCAGCTTAGGAAAATGCTAGAGACATGGGGGTGAGTTTGTTTCACTAATAGCGACCCCGGGAACATTCATTGAGGTACCTGACCCTCCATAGCAACCATACTGGTTACCATAGCAACCCAGTTGACACATCTCTATCTCAGCTTAGGAAAATGCTAGAGACATGGGGGTGAGTTTGTTTCACTAGTAGCGACCCCGGGAACATTCATTGAGGAACCTGACCCTCCATAGCAACCATACTGGTTACCATAGCAACCCAATTGACACATCTCTATCTCAGCTTTGGAAAACGACAGAGACACAGGAGTTGGTCTAAATGGCTTGTAGTCACACAGAGAACATCATATAATGTCACTGACCCCTCCATAGCAACCATACTGGTTACCATAGCAACCAAATTGGCATATATCAGCTTTGGAAAATGCTAGAGACATGGGGGTTGTTTTGTTTCACTCATAGTGACACTGGGAACAATCTATTATTTAAATGACCTGTCCTGAGCGACCAGACTTTTTACCACAGCAACGCAATTGCCATATCTTTATCTTAGGTTAGGAAAATGCTAGACAGAATTTCAACTTACTCATATTATACCTTTCAGCTTCCACTTTCAACTTTTGACACTTTAAACTTTCAAAAGTTTCACCTTCAGCTTCCACTTTCTATTTTTGACACTTTCAACTTTACAATGCTTCACCTTTCAACTTTATACGTTTTCAACTTTAGAATGTTTTACCTTCAGCCTCCACTTTCAACTTTTGACACTTTCAACTTTCCTTTATTTTAACATTCAGCTTCCACTTTCAACTTTACATATTTCAACTTTACAATGTTTCAGCTTTAGCTTTCAACTTTTGACATTTTCAACTTTATAATGTTTCACCTTTTAGCTTGAACTTTCAACTTTTGACACTTTAACTTTCTAATGTTTTACCTTTCAGCTCCCACTTTTAATTTTTAACACTTTTTACTTTCTAATTTTTCACCCTTCAGCATCCACTTTCAACTTTACATATTTCAAATTTACAATGTTTCAGCTTCAGCTTTTGAAACTTTCTAATGTTTCACTCTTCAGCCAAGGAATTCAGCAATTTGAGCATTCCCTTTTCAGCGCTCTGCATTCACACGCATTTTCCGCTAGGAAATGCACTTTCTAGTTATTCTTCTTCTTCTTATTCTTCTTCTTCTGACAAAAATTCTACCGTCAACTCCTCCTAGCCCGTTCGAGCTACAGCCACGAAACTTTCCACGGTCGTCCAGACTGTTCCCACTCGAGTTGCTATATCTCTTCGGACCGATTGGACCAGCGGTTTCCGTATAAATCGCGAATTTCGGCCCAAAAATCGCCCAAGTCATTCCCTATGGGAGCCCTAGAGTGGTGATGTCATCGCTCACTCTAACTTTGAGCAAGCTCAGTCTTGTTGCTACTTGCACTGTTTTCTCAACTAAAAATTAACCCTTACACACACATTTTATATCTAAATGGTAGAGATTTTTGTCCTCTTTCAGTTGGTGCTGTTTTCATTTTTAAAAAACACAGTTTTTACTCCAGGTGGCCTAAACCACAAGGAGTGCACATAATTGCTCCATTCACCTCCATTCAAAAATTCTGGTGGATTCTGTTTAAAATCTCAGTCGCAGGCTATTTTTAACTCGCCATAAATCATTCACACTTTATCACAGCTTCACAAAACTTACACCATTCTCTTCCTTAAAATCTTGTGATTCTAACAGTAAAGGAAATATTTTAATGTGTCTTGTCCTTCTTTCGTAATCCTTATTTGTTTGGAGGTATGGATTTCTCAGAAATGAGCAGTTGCACAGAATCAAATGAAGGCTTTTTCTAGCTCGCCATAATTTTTTTATTTCTAATCACACCTTCACAAAAATTACAGCATTCTCTTCGTTAGGGTCTTCTGCTTCGGACAAAGAAAGAATCATTTGGATATGTCTTACGGTTCTTCTATAATCTTTATTTGTTTGAGGCATGAAAATCGGATTTTCTCCAGCAGATTTGCCATCATTTCAAAATTTGACAGTTGAAACTGGCAGTTTCAACAGCTGGCCCTTTGCAGCAGGTGCACTTGATTACTAATAAGTAGGTCAAAGGTGTCTCATTGACTTTCAATGGCCCATTGAAATGAATGGAGCATGAATCCCATAGATCCTGTTGTGAAAGAGCTTCTGTAATTGATTGACACTGGAAAGTCATACCAGCATTAAGGAAGCAAATCACTTATCCAGCCAATCATTCCTTGTGATTTAACATAAAATAATTAAGCCACACCCACTTTTTTACAAAACTATCGATGTCAAATATCTTCCGAACGGAACACAGTAGAGACATGGGGGTTGCTTTATATTATTCTAAATGGAAAGTAGATTACAACATGATGTCACTGACTCCTCCATAGCAACCAGACTGGTTACCATAGCAACCAATATGGCATGTCTATCTCAGCTTAGGAAAATCATAGAGAGATGGGGGTTGCTGTATTTTACCCGTATAGATATGGGGAGCAATATATTAGGTCAGCGACCCCTCCATAGCAACCAGACTGGTTACCATGGCAACCAATATGGCGCAGCTCTATCTCAGCTTAGGAAAGTCATAGAGACATGGGGGTTGATGTATTGACATGGGGAACAATGTGTTAGGTCACTGACCCCTCCATAGCAACCAGACTGGTTACCATAGCAACCAATTTTGCATGTCCCTATCTCAGCTCAGGAAAATCATAGAGACATGGGGGTTGATGTATTTTACTCGTATTGACATGGGGAACAATATGTTAGGTCACTGACCCCTCCATAGCAACCAGACGGGTTACCATAGCAACCAATATGGCGCATCTCTATCTCAGATTAGGAAAGTCATAGAGACATGGGGGTTGATGTATTTTACGCGTAATGACATGGGGAACAATATCTTAGGTCACAGACCCCTCCATAGCAACCAGACTGGTTACCATAGCAACCAATTTTGCATGTACCTACCTCAGCTTATGAGAATCATAGAGACATGGGGGTTGGATTATGTTATTGTTGCGGATTTGACAACATTTTAAAAAAAAAGGTATTAACGGCACCAACGC
>SRMA01016059.1:0-11344 GCA_007224835.1 Danionella cerebrum | reverse complement strand
AAAGCTGCAAGCAGCCATCAAGGGCTCGAGCACCTACGTCGCCATCGCCTCTCGGTGGCCAAGTCATTACAATGCGCTCTACGACTGATCCTTAGTTAGAAGACGTATTCAAGCGAGATCTGTTCAAATTACCTAATGATACAGGCAACTCAAGTAAAAAAAATCCCAACTCAAAGCATCATGACCCCCAGGCAGCGCTAACGAGACTAAATATTTATGAATTGAAATATTTTTTGGGACTGTTTTGGCCAATATTCTGGTAACCTGTCAAAATTGGTAAAATGCAGTTTTAAATGCTGTTCCACCTGTGATCACTTGGTGGCGCTATAACCGATGATCAATGTTGTAGATGTGTTCAGACAGGGACTTTTAGTATAGCTGGTACATTTAGGATAGATCAGTCATTGTATGGCTGAGTTATAATAACTTCCTGTTTATAGCGAAACGCCAAATTTCGATGACTGGTGTACGCACATCGATTATCAAAGTAATAAAAGCTTCGCAATTTAACATCCCATATACCTTAAGAGAAGACTTCTGGAGTTTGAAGGTGAGCAGATAAAATCTCTAGGAGGAGTTCGTTGAAGTAGGAGACATGGAAAAGTGCCATTTTAAGGGTTTTTTGCAAAATATTTAACTTCCTGTTGATTTTGGAAAATCGATGCAATTGACTTTTTTGTTTGTCTTGATCTGCAACATAAGTGTGGCAATTTTCAAGGATGTCCTTTAAACACAGTCTGAAATAGCAGTAAAAAACAGCAGAAATTGCTATATTGCATGCTGCCATTAGGTAGCGCTATAACTGACACTGTATTGCGCTCTATGAAATCCTTCAGACATGGACTCTTAACACGCATGACGAATTTTAACCTGATCAGACATTGCATTGCTGAGTTATTAACCACTTCCTGTTCAAAGAAAAAGTTCGACTTTCGAGGACTGCCATTCGCGCATCGGAAAATGAAGTCAAAAAAGCTTCGCAATTTAACATCCCATATGCCTTGAGAGAATACTGAACAACTTTGAAGATGAACAGATGAATTCTCTAGGAGGAGTTCGTTAAAGTACAAAGCCTGAAACTGTGCTCAATTTCATACAATAGTAAAAAATAACCGACTTCCTGTCGGTTTTGGAAACTGATTCCTATTGACTTTTTTGTTGGTCCTGATGCCCTACATACGTGTACTGATTTTAAAACATGTACTCGCAATACAGCCTGAAATACAAGTATAAAACAACAGAAAATGGTCTATTACATGTTGCCACTAGGTGGCGCTATAACCGACACTGTATATCGCTATTTGCATTTGTTAAGATATTCACTCTTAACCTACATGGGGAATTTGAACTGGATCGGACATTGCTTGGCCGAGTTATAACAACTTCCTGTTTACGACAAAATTTCGACTTTGGATGACCGCTGTGCGCACATAGTTTATCGAAGTCAAAAAAGCTTCGCAATTTAACATCCCATATGCCTTAAGATAGTGCTGAACGAGTTTTGAGATGAACAGATGAAATCCCTAGGAGGAGTTCGTTAAAGTACGACGTAGGCAAAAATGGCCATTTTTAGAGGTTTTTGGGAAATAGCTGACTTCCTGTCGATTTTGGAAATGAGATCCCATTTACTTATATTTAAGTTTTGGTACCCTACACATGCGTGGCGAATTTCATTCACCTACGACAAACCCACAGCGCATCATAAGCTACAACGCGTTAGGTGGCGCTGTAGAGTCATTTTAACACACCCGCTTTTCGAAACACAATTAGACGTAAATTTTCGCAGGTTCTGGTGTGTGTGCAAAATTTGGTGACTTTTTACGCATGTTTAGGCACTCAAAAGTGCCCGCAAAAACACGTTGGAAAAATAATAATAATAATAATAATAATCCTAACAGAAACAATAGGGTTCTTGCACCTACGGTGCTCGAGCCCTAATAATAATTAAAGCTGCAAGCAGCGATCAAGGGCTCGAGCACCTACGTCGCCATCGCCTCTCGGTGGCCGAATCGTTACAATGCGCTCTACGACTGATCCTTAGTTAGATCCTTAGTTTTAAATGCTGTTCCACCTGTGATCACTTGGTAGCGCAATAACTGGTGATTGGGTAAAGTTCTATTTTACAGCTTTAAGAGTCAAAAATAGAATTAAAATGAAAACATACACCAAAGCGTTTCTTTCTCACCGCATTCATTATCTTATGCTATAATTATCTTTATTTGTTTCTTACATTTTGAAATGTTGCCAGATTATCCAAGAATTGTTAGATTATCACCCTTCAAATATCTAGTTTCATAACTGTATTTCCCTGGGATATTATTTTTGATGAACTAAAACGAGTGCTAAACCAACAATTAATACCCATAAATAATAGTAAAGCACACCTGATATTAACTGTTAACCAGATGATCATCGTAAGAGTAGTTTGATATAAGCATTGCAGCATCAATCTGTAGCTCTGTTCTGAACAATCTGCAGCTTTCTAAGGTGTGTTTTATTTGTCGCAGTCCAAACAACTGAACAATACTCCATGCATACATTTTTTTAAAGTAAGAGGTGAAAGAAAGAGCATTTTCTGGATACTGCAGTACCATTTGGCATGTCCTTGGTAATGCAGTCGATATGCACATTATATGGTATGTGCACATTATTATGCACATACCATCCCTGCACATTATAGTGTTTAGAAACACACTGATAAAAACGTTGTATGGAGCTGCTGGTGTATACTTTGAAACAGGGTTGGAACCAGTACAGGACACTGGCCTTATATAAACAGCGACAGAAACATTATTCCATTGTGGAAATGATAGAACAATGATGGAACTGAGTCACTCTGAATTAAACTAAATGTTTACCTGCCTTTCCTTTGCATAATTGGCACCTTGTTATACTGATATATTGTTATGCTGAAATAATGGACTTTATGTTATTGTTATCACTAGTTGAGCATGATCAGAATGTGCACATCTAACATGAATTTAGGTTCAATGGACATTTTAAACATGATAAAATTGTATTAGGCTGTCAAATTCTGATCACGTGGAACACATATTCACAATAAAAATCACATAGATCCATAAATAGATTTACAGGGCAAAAAAAGCTGTTTCAGTTTCATTGTCTATTAGGCCCTTTATGCTTCATCACAATTAATGTGTGGTATTTATCCTATAAGTTACACACAAAACCTCAAAATAGGCATTGTGATTTCATTACAGTCTTTCTGCTTTGCTTTTTTTGCACATGGACTAAAAAGCAGCACCAGGGAGTTTATTACAAATGAATGCAAACAACATTTCACAAACAAATATCTTTTAAGTAGTCAGTCTAATGCAAATAAAATATAAACATCTAAAGCTTTTTATATTATATCATATCAACAAATTTTTACTTGTTTTTATCCTTCTTTTTACGTTAAATGTTAATTATTCTAATGAATACGCAAATAAAATATAAACATCTGAAGTTTGTGTAATGCTGTACATTCATAAATTACAATATTCACTGCTGTGAGCAACTTGCATTGGGCGATTGCATTCTTTTAAACCTATATTTATAATTAAACAATGTGTTACAAGTAAATTTGACATCTACGCGGCATATAAGCAAAATCAAAATGAAAACGTCTTCACGAGTAAATATTTTATTTGAACTCTATTGGCTTAGTCTGTGCAATCACGTGATTGAATGCGCGTTCACGCAGAGGTGAGCCGAAAGATGGCACAAATGGCAGCAGCGCTGCAGGACTCAGTAAAGCACGGGAGATCAACTACTTTCAAACTCTCAGAGAGAGAGCGAGAGAGATGACAGCACCGAACTGGACGATCGCGAACGAGACACAGTGGCTGTGCGCTAGTAGCTGTTGGCCA
The DNA here is from genome assembly GCA_007224835.1 of Danionella cerebrum. Taxonomy (NCBI): domain Eukaryota; kingdom Metazoa; phylum Chordata; class Actinopteri; order Cypriniformes; family Danionidae; genus Danionella; species Danionella cerebrum. Next base: position 7,472 of record SRMA01016059.1, on the reverse strand, counting down.
CAAACTCAGAGAGAAAGTGAAACCGGAGCAGACGCGCATGTTAAATAGTTCGTCTCCGGACTCTGATTGAAGCAGCGAAACGTCAATCACTCTCAACACGCACGCACATAAAAATAGTATAATACAAATCAACATAAATATAATATACGGTAACCTCTTAAGCCTGAGAGTCCCAGGTACCGGGGACTTGCTCCCTTGCGCATTACATTTTCGCTCATAGCTCACTAACCCTGAGAATGACCCCACACATATTACATACCGTTGTGCTCAGCGGAAACTCCTCTAAAAATCTAATTCAATTTCATATCCGTTAACCACAGCTCTAACGCCAAGCAAATAAACAACAGCATGTCCGGAGTATAATTCATGACCAAGTTTTTGTTTCTGTGCACTATTAATTCTCAATACGAATTCTCTGCTCTGCCAGACTTGCTACCAGGGTTGCCAGGTCCCAGAAATATTTCCAGCCCAATGACAACTCAAAATCCGCCCAAATGGAATGAAAACTAGCCCAATTTTTCAGTGTCCAATCAGATTAGACAACGGCTGGATTCCCACAAAGGGCCTTAAAAAATGTATATAAGTTTAAGTTTAAAGTATTGGCCTTTTGTCTAACCCAAATTCTTAATATCACACATTGTGCTTTTTTAATACACAATCTCATACAATAAAGGTCAAATAAGAACATGTGCTCTCTGAATTTTTTTTGACCCTAGTCAGAAGTGCCTACTTGTACTTGTTCATCCACAGATAACCGAACCGCCGCTTCTGACTACAACGCTCTCAAGGAGTGACGTGATGATGATGATTGGTTATGTTAAAAACACATGTGGCGCGGGCGCCTATTTGCGTCTCGCAAGAAGCAGCGTTTGTTGCCAAGTATTCATTCCCGGGGATCAACACCCACTAATAAAAGGTTCCCTTTTATCTTTGTCCACAATTATTATTTATTATTATTATTTATTTTTTATTTTTTGCGGCCGCGGTACATTATAAATGTAGCCCAAAAAACCGCAACCCGCAACTCCGTATTTTTTCCCGCAACTCCTTTTCTAAAATAGCCCAATTGTGCGGGAAAACCGCTACCCTGGCAACCATGCTTGCTACTCTTTTTCCCATTCGACTGCCACTCCTCTTAAAGCCACAGTACACCCCCTGTGTACTGTGCACAGTACACCCCATGTGTACTGTTTCCCTTAAAGCGACAGAACCCTACAGCCATTTTAAAGGTTTTTTGGAAAATAATTAACTTCCTTTTGATTTTGGAAAATCGCTGCAATTTACTTTTTTGTTTGTCTTGATCTGTAACATAAGTGTGGCAATTTTCAAGCATGTCCTTTAAACACAGTCTGAAATAGCAGTAAAAAACAGAAGAAAATGCTATATTGCATGCTGCCATTAGGTGGCGCTATAACTGACACTGTATTTCGCTATATGAATTCTTTCAGACGTGGACTCTTAACACGCGTGACAAATTTTAACCCAATCAGAAATTGCATTGCTGAGTTATTAACCACTTCCTGTTCATAGAAAAAGTTTGACTTTCGAGGACTGCCATTCGCGCATCGTAAAATAAAGTAAAAAAAGCTTCGCACTTTAACATTCCATATGCCTTGCGAAAATACTGAACAACTTTGGAGATGAACAGATGAATTCTCTAGGAGGAGTTTGCTAAAGTATGAGACATGGAAAAGTGCCATTTTAAGGGTTTTTTGCAAAATATTTAACTTCCTGTTGATTTTGGAAACTCGCTCCAATTGACTTTTTTTGTTTGTCTTGATCTGTAACATGAGTGTGGCAATTTTCAAGCATGTCCTTTAAACACAGTCTGAAATAGCAGTAAAAAACAGCAGAAAATACTATATTGCATGCTGCCATTAGGTGGCGCTATAACTGACACTGTATATCGCTCTATGAAATCCTTCAGACATGGACTCTTAACACGCATGACGAATTTTAACCCGACCAGACATTGCATTGCTGAGTTATTAACCACTTCCTGTTCATGGAAAAAGTTCAACTTTCCAGGACTGCCATTCGCGCATCGTAAAATGAAGTCAAAAAAGCTTCGCAATTTAACATCCCATATGCCTTGAGAGAATACTGAGCAACTTTGGAGATGAACAGATGAATTCTCTAGGAGGAGTTCGTTAAAGTACAAACCCTGAAACTATGCTCAATTTCATACAATAATAAAAAATAACCGACTTCCTGTCGGTTTTGGAAACTGAATCCTGTTGACTTTTTTGTTGGTCCTGATCCCTTACATAAGTGTACTGATTTTCAAACATGTACTCGCAATACAGCTGGAAATACAAGTATAAAACAACAGAAAAGGGTCTATTACATGTTGCCACTAGGTGGCGCTATAACTGACACTGTATATCGCTATTTGCATTTGTTAAGATATTCACTCTTAACCTACATGGCGAATTTGAACTGGATCGGACATTGCTTGGCCGAGTTATAACAACTTCCTGTTTACGACAAAATTTCGTCTTTGGATGACCGCTGTGCGCACATAGTTTAACGAAGTCAAAAAAGCTTCGCAATTTAACATCCCATATGCCTTAAGATAGTGCTGAACGAGATTTGAGACGAACAGATGAAATCTCTAGGAGGAGTTCGTTAAAGTACGACGTGAGCAAAAATGGCCATTTTTAGAGGTTTTTGCGAAATAACTGACTTCCTGTCGATTTTTGAAATGAGATCCCATTTACTTATATTTAAGTTTTAGTACCCTACACATGCGTGGCGAATTTCATTCTCCTACGACAAACTCATAGCGCATCATAAGCTACAACGCGTTAGGTGGCGCTGTAGAGTCATTTTACCACACCCGCTTTTCGAAACACAAATAGACGTAAATTTTCGCAGGTTCTGGTGTGTGTGCAAAATTTGGTGACTTTTTATGCATGTTTAGGCCCTCAAAAGTGCCCGCAAAAACACGTTAGAAAAATAATAATAATAATAATAATAATAATAATAATAATAATAATAATAATAATAATCCTAACAGAAACAATAGGGTTCTTGCACCTACGGTGCTCGAGCCCGTTGGGCCCGAGCTCCTTCGGTGCTCGAGCCCTAATTAAAGCTGCAAGCAGCGATCAAGGGCTCGAGCACCTACGTCGCCATCGCCTCTCAGTGGCCAAATCGTTACAATGCGCTCTACGACTGATCCTTAGTTTTAAATGCTGTTCCACCTGTGATCACTTGGTGGCGCAATAACTGATGATTGGGTAAAGTTCATTTTTACAGCTTTAAGAGTCAAAAATAGAATTAAAATGAAAACATACACCAAAGTGTTTCTTTCTCACCGCATTTATTATCTTATGCTGATACTAAAATTATCTTTATTTTTTTCTTACATTTTGAAATGTTGCCAGATTATCCAAGAATTGTTAGATTATCACCCTTCAAATATCTAGTTTCATAACTGTGTATTTCCTTGGGATATTATTTTTGATGAACTAAAACGAGTGGTAAACCAACAATTAATACCCATAAATAATAGTAAAGCACACCTGATATTAACTGTTAACCAGATGATCATCGTAAGAGCTAGTTTGATATAAGCATTGCAGCATCAATCTGTAGCTCTGTTCTGAATAATCTGCAGCTTTCTAAGCTGTTTTATTTGTCGCAGTCCAAACAACTGAACAATACTCCATGCATTCATTTTTTTAAAGTAAGAGGTAAAAGAAAGAGCATTTTCTGGATACTGCAGTACCATTTGGCATGTCCTTGGTAATGCAGTCGATATGTTGTCACCATCCCTGCACATTATAGTGTTTAGAAACACACTGATAAAAACCTTGTATGGAGCTGCTGGTGTATACTTTGAAACAGGGTTGGAACCAGTACATGACACTGCCACTATATAAACAGGGACAGAAACATTATTCCATTGTGGAAATGATAGAACAATGATGGAACTGAGTCACTCTGAATAAAACTAAATGTTTACCTGCTTTTCCTTTGCATTATTGGCACCTTGTTATACTGATATATTGTTATGCTGAAATAATGGACTTTATGTTATTGTTATCACTGGCTGATCATGATCAGAATGTGCACATCTAACATGAATTTAGGTTCAATGGACATTTTAAACATGACAAAATTGTATTATGTTGTCAAATTCTGATCACGCGGAACTGATATTCACAATAAAAATCACATAGATCCATAAATAGATTTACAGGGCAAAACAAGCTGTTTCAGTTTCATTGTCTATTAGGCCCTTTATGCTTCATTACAATTATTGTGTGGTATTTATCCTATAAGTTACACACAAACCCTCAAAATAGGCATTGTGATTTCATTACAGTCTTTCTGCTTTGCTTTTTTGCACATGGACTAAAAAGCAGCACCAGGGAGTTTATTACAAATGAATGCAAACAACATTTCACAAACAACTATCTTTTAAGTAGTAAGTCTAATGCAAATAAAATATAAACATCTAAAGCTTTTTACATTATATCACATCAACACATTTTTACTTTGTTTTATCCTTCTTTTTACGCTAAATGTTAATTATTCTAATGATTACGCAAATAAAATATGAACATCTGAAGTTTGTATAATGCTGTACATTTGCTGTAATGCTATACAATATTCACTGCTGTAAGCAACTTGCATTGGACTATTGCATTCTTTTAAACTTATATTTATAATTAAACAATGTGTTACAAGTATATTTGACATCTACGCGGCATATAAGCAAAATAAAAATGAAACGTCTTCACGAGTAAACATTTTATATGAACTCCATTGGCTTAGTCTGTGCAATCACGTGATTGAATGCGCGTTCACGTAGAGGGGAGCCGAAACTGCAGTCATAGAGGCAGTGGGTCTCAGCGAAGCACGGGAGATCAACTACTTTCAATCTCTCAGAGAGAGAGCGAGAGAGATGACAGCACCGAACTGGACGATCGCGAACGAGACACAGTCACTGTGCGCTAGTAGCGGTTGGCCACAAACTCGGAGAGAGAGTGAAACTGGAGCAGACGCGCATGTTAAATAGTCCGTCCCCGGACTCTGACGGGGAGTCAAATCACTCTCAACACGCGAAACGTCAATCACTCTCAACATGCACGCACATAAAAATAGTATAAACATAAATAAAATATAAGCTCTTAAGCCCGAGAGTCCCAGGTACCGGGGACTTGCCCCCTTGTGCATTACATTTTCGCCCATAGCTCATTAACCCTGAGAATGACCCCACACATATCACATACCGTTGTGCTCAGCGAAAACTCCTCTAAAAATCTAATTCAATTTCATATCCGTTAACCACAGCTATAAGGCCATGCAAATAAACAACAACATGTCCGAGTATAATTCATGACCAAGTTTTTGCTCTGCCAGACTGCCACTGTTTCCCATTTTACAGCCATTCTCTTAAAGCCACAGTGACAGAACCCTACAGCCATTTTGAGGGTTTTTTGCAAAATAATTAACTTCCTTTTGATTTTGGAAAATCGCCGCAATTGACTTTTTTGTTTGTCTTGATCTGCAACATAAGTGTGGCACTTTTCAAGCATGTCCTTTAAACACAGTCCGAAATAGCAGTAAAAAACAGAAGAAAATGCTATATTGCATGCTACCATTAGGTGGCGCTACAACTGACACTGTATTTCGCTCTATGAAATCCTTCAGACGCGAACTCTTAACACGCCTGACAAATTTTAACCCGATCAGAAATTGCATTGCTGAGTTATTAACCACTTCCTGTTCATATAAAAGTTTGACTTTCGAGGACTGCCATTCGCGCATCGTAAAATGAAGTCAAAAAAGCTTCGCAATTTAACATCCCATATGCCTTGCAAAAATACTGAACAACTTTGGAGATGAACAGATGAATTCTCTAGGAGGAGTTTGTTAAAGTATGAGACATGGAAAAGTGCCATTTTAAGGGTTTTTGCAAAATATTTAACTTCCTGTTGATTTTGGAAAATCGATGCAATTGACTTTTTTGTTTGTCTTGATCTGTAACATAAGTGTGGCAATTTTCAAGGATGTCCTTTAAACACAGTCTGAAATAGCAGTAAAAAACAGCAGAAAATACTATATTGCATGCTGCCATTAGGTGGCGCTATAACTGACACCGTATATCGCTCTATGAAATCCTTCAGACATGGACTCTTAACACGCATGACGAATTTTAACCCGATCAGACATTGCATCGCTGAGTTATTAACCACTTCCTGTTCATGGAAAAAGTTCAACTTTCGAGGACTGCCATTCGCGCATCGTAAAATGAAGTCAAAAAAGCTTCGCAATTTAACATCCCATATGCCTTGAGAGAATACTGAGCAACTTTTGAGATGAACAGATGAATTCTCTAGGAGGAGTTCGTTAAAGTACAAACCCTGAAACTATGCTCAATAACATAAAATAATAAAAAATAACCGACTTCCTGTCGGTTTTGGAAACTGATTCCTATTGACTTTTTTGTTGGTCCTGATGCCCTACATACGCGTACTGATTTTCAAACATGTACTCGCAATACAGCCTGAAATACAAGTATAAAACAACAGAAAATGGTCTATTACATGTTGGCACTAGGTGGTGCTATAACTGTCACTGTATATCGCTATTTGGATTTGTTAAGATATGGACTCTTAACATACATAGCTAATTTGAACTGGATCGGACATTGCTTGGCCGAGTTATAACAACTTCCTGTTTACGACAAAATTTCGACTCTGGATGACCGCTGTGCGCACATAGTTTATCGAAGTCAAAAAAGCTTCGCAACTTAACATCCCATATGCCTTAAGATAGTGCTGAACGAGTTTTGAGACGAACAGATGAAATCTCTAGGAGGAGTTCGTTAAAGTACGACGTGAGCAAAAATGGCCATTTTAGAGGTTTTTGCGAAATAGCTGACTTACTGTCGATTTTGGAAATAAGATCCCATTTACTTATATTTAAGTTTAGGTACCCTACACATGCGTGGCGAATTTCATTTGCCTACGACAAACTCACAGCGCATCATAAGCTACAACGCGTTAGGTGGCGCTGTAGAGTCATTTTACCACACCCGCTTTTCAAAACACAATTAGACGTAAATTTTCGCAGGTTCTGATGTGTGTGCGAAATTCGGTGACTTTTCATGCATGTTTAGGCCCTCAAAAGTGCCCGCAAAAACACGCTACAAAAATAAGAATAATAATAATAATAATTAAAGCTGCAAGCAGCGATCAAGGGCTCGAGCACCTACGTCGCCATCGCCTCTCGGTGACCAAGTCGTTACAATGCGCTCTATGACTGATCCTTAGTTAGAAGACGTATTTAAGTGAGATCTGTTCAAATTACCTTATGATACAGGCAACTCAAATAAAAAAAAAATCCCATTTCAAAGCATCATGACCCCAAGGCGGCGCCAACGAGTCTAAATATTTACAAATTGAAATTTTTTTTTGGGACTGTTTTGGCCAATGATCTGGTAACCTATGTCAAAA
>SRMA01016049.1:0-16554 GCA_007224835.1 Danionella cerebrum | reverse complement strand
CTCCCAATATTGTGAAGAGCGGATGCATTTTAAGGAAAAAGGAACCCTATAAGCAGCTTCGTCATCACTTTGATTCTTTCACACAAAACTAAAAAAGTTGCACGCTCTCTCTCTCTCTCTCTCTCTCTCTCTCTCTCGTATCTCAAAACATAAACCTCACAGACCACTTAATCCATTACAAAATTAAGCACAAACTTTCTAGGCATTTGATTAACCTATGTTCTGATGTGGCTGAAAGGCTGACTATTGAAGAAAAAACAACAGGCCACACTGTAATTCCAAAATGAACAAAGATCCACCATAAAATGTGACCTCTTTCAAAGTTACTTTCAAAAGTTTTCAATACTTCCTTATTTTTCTTTTAAATTATGCAAAATGTGCATTTTTCACTTTCTCTTAATGTTTACATATCGCAAGTGCATAGGTTTAGGAAGCCATACATGTTCAAAATATCCATATAATCCAGTTTATGACCCCTTTGACTAGAACATCAAATAGATATCAGGGTTACTGTGTGTCTCATGTTGCTTAACATCTTGAAAGGTTTGGCTGATCAGTCTGCAAAATGATACAAAACACTGGATCTCTGTACAGTGTCCGGACTGAGATAGTGACCTGTATGTGTGTTATCCTGGACGGGGGTGTGAGAGATGGAGCATGTGTGCTATAGTGAGTGTTTCAGTATCAAGGAAGGTCACAGAGGTGAAACGTTAATATCGCTGTGATGCATGAGGGGACCGATCTGTGGAGCGTTTGGTCATGATTTGACCTCCAAGAAACCTGAGTCTGTTTAATTAAGGCTCAATGAAGTTTTTTGAAGCGAAGAACCGTGTGGTGCTGACCTCAGAGTCCTCCCTGAGCTGGAATGTAAGTTTTCGTTAGATCTGAAGTCTAATATACAGCTTTTAATCAATGTATGTCATCAAACTGTCAGAAGAGAGTTAAAAGTCGTATTAATTTAATTTATTTTAGTTATCGTCCAAAGTCAAATCTACTTAAAGGACAGCAAATAAACTTGATAATTGGTACAGCTATTAAAATGGTTTGCTATCCTTTCTGTCAAGAGGAAATATTACAAGGGTTTTGGTGGGAAACTTTCCATGAAAGGTCACTGTAGGGATTGAACACAGTCAGTTTTGTTTGTTGTGTTAGCTTCCAGCTCAGAATGTTTGAGGAAATTAATGTAAAAAAGCACTGAGGAGATGGAGGTGTTAAATAGAGCCAATGGGTGGAGGAATGTTGGGTTAGGTTTGTCCTGTGGGGTGAAAAAGCAAGGGAAGAAATGTTCCAGCGGTGAGTAGGTTCATTGTTAATTGGTAAAAGGACACCTTTTTGAAGGAACCTAGCCTGAATTCAGGATATTAGCATAAATAGAGTCTGGTTTGTTCTTGGATCTGTGTTTTTAGTTCATTTGTTCCCAATACTGAGCAATTGGCCAAAATTACAACGGCCAAAATGGTCAGATTTGAATGATGAGGTCTTATACATTGGAATAAATTATCCATCTTTAATGTAAACAATGGTTTATTTCTACAAAATTGTCTTTTGTCAAAACAAATTTTGGCAAGGACCCTCCAGAGCAGAATTTCGGCCTTTAGTTTCAGGTAAATGAGTCTGTAGTTTCATGTCAAAGTAACGGCTTGGAATGTCTGGCATATTTGCAAACATTTAAATATATAATACTAAGCTAATTTTGTGTCAAAGCTGTATGAAGGGGCCTATCCCACCGCATGGGGCTTCAACTGCTTGAGTCTTTTTCTCTGTTCTGACTAAAGTCTCTACTTTTCTCCTCTATCTTCTCTTTTTGGCTGCACTCAGTTTGGATGTATGGTCTTCAGGAAAGTCCCACCAAGTCTGAGGCCTCAGGTAGATATTAATCTTGCATGTCGATTCTGGTTAACTCTTCAATCTGCTAATTTCCTAACATTTCCTAAACAGCTTTGTTTCCGGGTAAAAATATTGATTGAATTCATGTTATTGATTCATTCTGAATGGCATAAGAGCCTGGTGTTCTGTTGGTTCAATCCGTTAAAATAAACAAAGTATATTTGTAAAGCGAGATTTGAGTTTAAGCTACAGCTTTAAAGCATCCAATACATGTAGAACATATTTTCATAATAATAATAATACATTCATAAACAAGGAATTCACAGGTCTAGCATCACAAGCATATTTCACAAGCATTGGTGGAACTCATTATATAAAATTCTTAAAATTTGTATTATATAAAGGATTTTAAGGATATTTAGTGAACTCGAAGTGAAGAAAACAAAGTCTTTGGTGAAGGTACATGTTGATATGTTCATAAGACTCAGATTTCAGGACCTGCTAGGACTTACCTAGGTTTTGGGAATGGGATTGTTTACAACTGGACATACAATGACATGATGTAGATATTTTTTTTTTCTGAACATGCAATAGTTTCACATTTTTGTCCTTTTTTGGGTGGCAGTTGATGACTAAAGAGAGCTCTTAAAAACACAAGCCTCTTTAAAAATGTACAGAGAGTCAAGTTGATATAATAATTCATTGAAAATGATTAATTCTCATTTTTTTCGTTTTGTTTCCCATACATTTGTTTTTAAAAATATACACTTTAGCACAGATATGTGTGGAGACTTTTTGGAACTTTCACTTTTGAAGAGCTAATTTCTTACAGGTTTATTTGGAGCTTGGAAATGTTTAAATATTTAGAAAAGGTGTTGATGGCTAGAGGGAAATGTTCAGCGTGGAAATGAAGTAGATGGCACGAAAGCTTGTGGCCTCCTCACTCTGCTCCCCTGGGAAGTTGTACGACACGACCAGCAAATAAACATTTCACGAAAATATGCCCTCCGTTTTCAGAGATAGATGCTGATGATTGCAGAGCCGTGACCCAAGAGGGGAATTTCTCACCATGAACATTGCACACCCTCAACATAATTTAAAAATATATATATTTTGGAGAATAATTTTGATCTAATCTTTAATATGTCATCACATTCAAACAATTGTACATTAAGATGGTTTTTGAGGACATTAACTTTGTTTTTCTAATCTGCCACTGAGCTGCAGACAAGTTGGACGGTAATGGAATATATTTCCAAAGGTAATATTGCAAAGGGAATATTTGTAGCAGAAAAAAATGAGCATTTTATATGTAATCCACAATGTATGAAATTAAAATTAATTCAATGTACAGTACACACCTTTAATATGACCACAAATTAAACAGTGTTCTATGTCAATGAGCGTCCTCTAAACTTGCCATATATGCGTGCTCTATTAGACTGGTTCGTATAAGCATATTTCCAAGCATATCCAAGAAGAGTTAATGGAGTTTATATAACAAGTTTCGGGAGGAGCTCATCAGAACAAGCCTATTAATCTTTCCATCACCCCTTCTGTATACAAGCACAATCAAGTCTCTTTCACATTGATGTTTCTTTAAACCTTCTCTACCACCTTGCCAGTCTGAAGAGGGCTTTTTGCAGTCCCATGTTTGGGGTGTTTACATGTCCGGATTTCTGCCTGTCCTCTCGATTCAATAATTTGGATTACGAAAGAAAGAGGGATATAGAGAGACAGCATGCCTTAACCCCAGCCCAAGTGCTTTCACATAAACACGGCCCACTCGTATGTTTCTATTTAAGGGTTGTAGAGCAGTCTTCCCCAATTGCTGCTCTCTCTCCATTTCAGCCAGATGGGAGGTGGGACTAAATGAGAGAGAGAGAGAGAGAGGCAGAGATTTGAGTGAAAAATGAGAAAGGGAGGGCAGACAAGAGGAAGGGAGGCCAGTACTTGCTCGGCTGTTGAAGAAAAACTTTCTATCCTTCCACTCTTGAGTCACGTCCCCTACAGTAAACATCTCTCTTTTCCCTTCCTCCCTGCTTCCTCCTGAAGTCCTTCTCCTTATAATGGCGGCACGGCAGCACCAGGATCCCTCAAGTCCCTAAAGGAATTTAACCTCAATTTGCTTCATCCAAATACTCCTTCCCCCATTCAAATGCACGTCCAGCAAGGGCCAAGGCTCGTCTAAATGGCCGGTCTCTGTGGAGCATGCCCAGTCAGCAGGAGTTTGTGTTTGAGCACTAGGCTGTGGAGAGCGGATGGCGGTGTACAGGTCTCGAACCGGTGGTCGCTGGCAGAGCAGAGGCGGAGGGGGGAGTGGAGGCAATGCGGGAAGGTGGCTGACAGCTTGTTTCTTCCCCTCGCTGGCAGGACTGGACAGCAGTGAACCCATGGTGTTGGAGCAGTATGTGGTGGTGGCCAACTATGAGCGGCAGGAGAACTCAGAGATCAGCCTGAAGGCTGGCGAGACAGTGGATGTTATTGAGAAGAGCGAAAGTGGTGAGTGTCAAAGTTTCTACAATGCCAAATTATCTGTTTGGACTTGATCCTTTGAGAGAATAAATTGAGTATGATGCACATTTTTATTGAGGATTTAAAGGGGTGTACTTCAATTGCCAACCTTCATAGGATGCTGCATTGTGTTGGCCACTAAAACACTCCAGTGTTGTAGAGCTCTTTACCAATATCGACGAAATGTAGCTCAACCAGTCGAAAGATGGGGTTTGAAAAGCAGGAGAGAAGGGAATGTAAACATCTTTCCAACCATAATCCATTTGGTATCTCAAGAATGTCAAATATTTCATTGGTGGTACATCTCCTTAGTGAAAATCACATATTGACATTTGGGAGTTTATAGAATTAAAGAGTTATTATTATATTATTGAACAAAATTCAGATGATTTGAGAAATAAACAACTAATTCTCAGCATTAAATGAATAAAATGTCTGCTTACTTACTCCACCAGTTCCTTGTCACCATCATGGTCATGTGATGAGCGATCTGAACAGTAATCATAGCCAGTCATTGGCTGATGACACACACCAAATCACAGTGTTTGCCCCACCCTGCTGGGTCCATAAACAATGTAGGTTTTTCTTCCGATTTGTCATCCATTACTCAAGACCTAAGCTCCACCCTCCAGCCAACTCTAACGACTAAAGAAGTGGTCATGAGTGCAAAGCACGCAACGGACTAAATTTGGGCAAAAAGTAACAATTTATACTTGACAGTGACAATTTGGTTTTAAAGTTCAATGAAAAGCAGGTCAATGTTTCTTGGTTTTGTTGACTGCTATTGCCTTGTACTACGGTGGCCATTAGTGTACAACACAACACAAAGCAGCTTTGTGTGCAAATTTGAATCAAAAATACAATACAACACAAAATATTTACATTTACAGTTTAATTTGCAGTAGCGTTTTTGACTGGCCTGTATATAGTGGAACTGGGGGCGCTAGTGAGCTTGTTTACAGGCTAGAGCCTTTGGCCGGAGAAGAAGACATCTGAAAACTTTGATTGTGGACACTACTGGACTGCGCAAGTGCTAAAGTTCCTAGTTTCTAGCTCGAAGCTGTAGGAATGCATCATTATCCGACCAATAATGTAATATATCTAACAATACTTTATATACTGGAGCTGTAGCCTTCAATAAAACCATTTTTTTATTATTTTAGCTCTCTTTTTTTACATAGATGATTAAAAATCTTGGTAGCATTTCCAGGTTTATCAATGCCATGGTGGTTCACTTCTACGTCCAGGTTTCTTCCTACCGGAGTGTCTGAAACAAAAGTGATTCTGAAACATTAAACTAATATGGCGTCCCCAGTTCCATTTCATTTATTTATTTATTTTGTTTTGTCTGTTGGACTAATGGGCCATCGTGGGGATCGGTGCTGCCGTTTTTAACTTACAGTTTTGTGTGTGCAAAGTTTCTTTGCATTGTGCTGTGCACTAATGGGTCACCGTATTATACATCACAAATATTTTATTTCATTTGTTAATTCACTTTGCTATATTGCATGAAAGTATGACACGTTGAACTGAAACGGGCGAAAACCTTTAATGTTAATTGTTATCATTTCATTACTATAGGCAAGATAAAAAGAACGTCCTAATTTGTGTGATATTGAGAAAATTACCTGTGGTTTTAATTAAGAATAATTTCACGTCCAGCTTTTACCTTCAATGAATCTCAGTGACAATCACTGTTGATATCCAGGATCAACACTATTCTTGTAGTGCAGGCGCACAATCCATTGCTTAGAACTGTCTGCTTATTTATTTTATTTTTTATTCATTTGCAATTTTTTTTTTCTCTTCTAAATTATTATTATTTTTTTCCTTTCTTCCTCTTTTCCTCTTCCTTTCTTTCATTTTCACTCGTGTACCTTCACCCTTCCCCAATCCTTTATCCACTCCCCCTTTCAGTTCGGCACCGTCTTGTCCTGACACAACTATTATAAACTGACTCGTGGGAACCACAACTAATAAATATTTAATAAATACATTTAATTTTTCAATCCAGAGGAGAAAACACAACACCAGGTGTTTTACTCCTCTGGAGAAAGCAAAACTGTCCAACTCAGCAAAGCATATACTCTCCCATGTGATGGCTTTTGAGCAGGACAGGACAAGGTAAAAAAAAAAAAAAAAAAGAACTGTCTTCTTAGAACAGACTTGGATAAATGGGTATAAACCCAGACATTGTATATTTATCAAACTTAAAATCTATTACCTTTGGCTAATGTTAGCATTAGCGTTTGCTTAAACAATTGAACTGCTGCCACTTTTTTTTTACCGCGTATAACTTTTTCTCATTAAAACAGGCTGGTATGACTTACCTCTGAACAAATGTAGATATCTTTGATGATCTTTTCAATATTCAGTTGTTTATATAAATCCATCAGAAACCCCATGCAAGCTCCTTATACATATTGCTTCACCAAAATAAATAAAGAATTGACCACCAGCTTATAGAATTCTGTTCCAGAAATCTTTATAAGAGACATAACTGGCCATGGTTGCTCAACTGTGATGAAGGGTGTGGCTTAGTGATGGGTTAATGAATCAGATAAAGAGGTTTTCACAACCGTCTGTGGCTAAAAGGCTAGCACTTTGGTGTAAACAAAATACTCCAACATACAGAATCGCCTGCAAACCGAATTGCTCTCTCGTCCCATCCGTTCTTCATTGATCTGTAACCCCTCCCACAGCCTTTGTCCTTAAAACCACCTGATTCCCTCCTCAGACATCCGCTTCACCCTGTAAATCTACATTCTGGCCCGCAACTCAACCTGGAGGTATCACATGACCTGTTTAGTTGGATTGACCCCCACCCTCTAGATTTCTGGGACGGAGGCCAGATTGATGAGGAATGTCAATGAGATAGGCATGGAAATCTTAAAGGTTGAAACAAATGCTAATGGATCAGGGTCAGGTCATTATGATAATGTACACCTACAACAACACAGTGAGAAAGAGAACCTTGAGGGATGTTTTGCTTTAGGGTTCTGTTTTCTCAAATGTAAATGTGTAATCGTTGTGCAAACGAATGAAACTGTAACCTTGCGGCGCAGAGTTTCAAAATTGATTGCTTTGTTTACTGGCATGCTGGCTCAACTCTATAAGGTTAGCAATTATAAACAGAAGCAGAGCTAGCAGAAGGAAAAAATGCCTTTAAAGAGATACACAAGCACTACTTTATAGCATTTCATAATGGGCTTTTATAAGGATGTAACAATATATCGAGGCAGAATAAATCTCAATACAAAATTTTTTTGTGCATCTTGGAGTTACTCAGAAATATTGTCTATAGGAGCTGAAATGTATTTTCTTCTTGGTGTGTTTGTGATTCTAGTCACTTCTGAAACTTCTTTAGCTTGTTTTCTTGCGTTATCAAAAAAAAATACTAGGAAACAATTATCCTTTACTCACATTTTAAACGAAAAAGGTTAAAAAATTGCTACTTAATGCAATTATTAACACTGCCCCCTAGTGGATGGATGGTATCAAACGCTCTCACACAAACCTTTTTAGCTTTGTGGTCTCAAAACTTTAAATTAAATTTTTTCCAATGATAGTTAATTCCATAAATAGTTTCAATAGTTTGTTTAAAAAATGTGTATCGTAGACATAATATCGAGGTATATATCGCATCGAGAGCAGAGTGTACTGTTACCCCCCCCCCCTAGGCTTTTATAATGGGGATTATTTTGAGGTTAAATATCATAAACAGGCAAATATGTGGCAGCAAAACTATACATAATAACATGCTAATCAATATCTTGCATTGTGGGATATCCATATTACAGACGTGCACCAAGCTGGAGTTGGTCTAAGCTTTTTGACATTGTAACCTCCACAATGTGTCTAAAGTGTCTGAGGCACTGCAGGATCCATTAGCCCATAATGAAACTGAGGACAAGAGGATTGTTCCATCATTTCCTTCCCGTGACCTAGAGAGAAACCAGAAGTTTTACTGCTGGCAATCGCTTCCTATAAACCCAATTTGAGCAACAGTAAATGAAAAATGAACTTGAAAGAAATCCAATTGTAAAACAAATGGTGCTCCATCCAGGGTAGTCATGTAATATCAAAACACAAAATAGAATTCTGCTCTGTAATATGATGATATCAAGCTGCTCCGGCTCATCTTCAATTTCAATAACTGCTTTGAACATCGGAGGAATTCTGGAGTCAACTAAGGACGGACAGGTCCCTCCAGGAGTTGGATAAAGATACAGAGGAATTTAAAGAAACAGTGGGTTTCTTTTCTATGGAGAACTCAAACAAAATGGTTTCAAGATGTCGGAAGTCAACGGCCATTGTAGAGGAAACAATAACATGACAAAGGCTTCCACTTCCATCCTTTAATTGTTGAAATTGATGTTTATCAATAGAACAAAAACAACAACTCTATTTCAAGCATGCTCCGAAAAACTTTCCTGTTAATATTTGGGAGGTGTGCATCTACGTTTGTCAACTCAAAGCATAAGATTTAAAAACTTGACTATGCAAAAATATGCAAAAATAACGTTTTCCAGTAACAGAACAGTGCCTCTAGTGGTGTTACAGAAAACAGGACTACGTCTTTGCCAGTAGGTGGAGTAGGGACCTACTGAATCATATGAATGTGATTGAAAATGACTGATAAGGGCCAAAAGCTTGAGAGACGTTGAGCTAATATTTTTTATATAAACTTCTTTTTCAATGGATGCTTCTGAGATTCTGCCTGTGTCGTCCTTATCAACCCAAGTCGAGTTGTTGAGCTTTGCCTGCGCAGTAAAACAGCTGGAGTTTAATAGTGTCTGAGGAAGCCAAGCGCTTCAATCTCGATGACTTCCACAGCCTCTCGTGAATCTTTCTCATTAAAGCAATAGCTCACTCAGATTGTACTCAACGCTCTCAAAACTATTGAAGAATGTGGCTGAGGATTTGTAATATTAAGAGAATACGTTCAAACAATAAAATAAGCTTGGAGTAAATCTACAAAGTTATAACTATTAGGATTACTTCAGTTTCTAATAATTCAACAAAATACACATTAAATTGTAAAATGTAGAGAATATTGTAATTTCTTTGAGTAAGTCTAGCGCTTGAAGAACATTGGAATGATTAAAAAATGTTTAAAATTTCTAGAATAAATACATTGGTGACACCAAGTAGCTTGTTTTATCATGAATTACCAAAAAGTCAAGCATTGTTACCATTCAGTGTCTTGTCAGTAGCATGTTTTTGAGATAATTAGCCGAAACATTATGTAGTTTGCTGCCTCATATATTTGCATGCTTATGATAATTAGAATTCCACATGAATGTGTCTGTAATTTAACCTCAAAATTTATAAAAAGCCTAGAGAGTTAACAATACACTTTGCTCTCGATACAATACATACCTCGATATTATGTCTTGCATCATTATTTTTTCATTACTACTGAAACTACTTTTACAACGAACCATCGTTAGCAAAAATGTTAAATCCAATGATATTAAGTCATCTTTTTTACTGTAGGGGATGGAGAAGGATATTTTTTATCCTTTTTCATTTAAAAAGTGAGTAAAGGACAGTTGTCTCCTTGAAAATATTACAAAAACAAGAAGACAAGCTAAAGAAGTTTCAGAAGTGACTAGAAATATCCGTTCAGTGTCTCCCCATAACTCTAATTATTTAACTAAAATAATTCTATATTGTGATATATTGTTCAACAATTTATTGTTACACCCCTAGTGGGTGCTAAAAAGAAATTGGCAACTCCTTTTCACCCAAACTGAATGAATCCACTACTTTAAAAAAATGGTGGATGGTTGGGGGTCTTACTTGCCAAACAAATTTACATTTCAAGTAATAAAATAATTTAAACAAATTGAAGTTGAAAAAAGTATTCAATTTTTTAAATTTTGCATGGTGCCTTCTTGAAACGGACAAACAGACTTCAGATTTGGAAAGCATTCAAAAGCATTTTTATTACTCTACAATGAACAAGGCTGTGTTCAAATTGTCCTGTGCCATCAATTTTACTGCGTTTCCTCCCATCATATGGTGTTTTCATCCCTCTGGGTGCATTCATTCAGCCCTTACACCCCCACTCAATGAAACTCAGTCAACAGAGAGCTCCTCATGCTCTGGTCTGCATGGTTTACTTTGGCCTTGCTCCCATTAAGTCCTGGACCAAAGGTTTTAGACTTCTGTATTTGCATGGAGCACAGAGAGCACTTTAGGTTTTAGAAGTGCAGTAAAGATCTTAGTGGTCTCTGCTGTGTAAATGACTGAGGTCATGGAGATAATGTTGATCGGGAGCACAAAGGGCAATCAGGGTTTACCATTTAGTAAATTGGTTGATCAATAATTTAAATTTGTCTCTCTAATAGGAAATCAATCTATGTGTAGCCTTTACAACTTAACCCTGTGGAAGCCAGACGCCTTTTTGAGCATTTTTACTACTTTAAAATTTGCTCTAATAAATGACCTTTAACAGTTTTTTTATGCCATTGCGGTATATACATTTTTTTTACCACAACCCCAAAACCTAAAATTGTACAAAAATACAATTCTCCAAAAAAAGCAAAGATGAGGTCAAAAAATAAAAAAAAAATGTATAAAAAGCAGGCAGACCTTTCCAACACCTTAAATACTGTTTTTTGCATTTACATTTTGTGCCATTGTGCTTTTTTGTGGCAGAACTTTGACACAAGACCAAGGGTTCCAAGGGTTATACCTTTTTTCACTGAGGCAATTCTAATTCATATGTGAGTAAATGCATACTCGTCTTTCAGTTTAATTTCACAGACTCCAAATCAGTTCCATCAGTGCCATCTAGAGGTAAAAAGAAGAGATAACCTTTGGAAGTTAAAGATCTGTGATATGGCTTGTATTTTTCATAGTTCTGGCAGAAAAAAACACAATGGCATAAAAAGTCAGTTTTTATACAATTTTTACAATACCTTGACCTTGTTTTGGGGGTTTTATTAATTTTTATTTTGTTTCAACACTTTTGATTTTTGTTATAAAAATCATATAAAATCTTTTCATTCGTGAATTGAACTGGAAAAATGGCAAAAATGTATACTCTCAAATTTTATTTTTTTTTTGTATAATTTAAGAATTGTTGTGGAATTATTGTGCAATGTAACTTAAAAAAAATAGAAGCTGGGGGTTGAACTAAAAAATGAAACAAGCATGGCCACAAAAACCGTTTTAAAGATATTTATTAGAGCAAATTTTAAAGCAGTAAAAATGATCACAAATCCCCTGGACTTCCAAGGCTTAAATAATGTGATTTCATAATGATTTTTGCCATAAAGCAGCTGTCCATTTGATTGACTAGATATTTTTATTGAAGTATGATCTTTGGAAATGGAAGTGAGATGTTTAAACACGTCTGATTGGAGCAAAGGAAATCTGTGTTAATTCTTGGCCCCTTTATGTTATTATATACTTTATGCTATTATATTCCTTCTTTGACTATGAGTCTAACCCAAAGCATGCAGTATTCCCAAAAACAAAAAATTCTATGAACCAATCCTGGAAAACAAATCCTGGAAAGCAATAATATGTTGATGCTGACCTAAGCCCAGCTGTTCCTGAACAAATCACAACCACTGGAGCCCTTGAAACACAAACCGCAAGAGTGAGCTTAGATCTGTGTGCTTGAGCCGACGACATCATCAGCCTTTGAAGTTCAAACCAAATTTACCCCCGACTCCATCGCCTTGGCTTTGTCAGATTACACAAACCCACTTTGGTCTGGAGCCCAAAACCTGATACTTCAAGCTTTTGAGGAAAGAAGTGGAGTGTGACCGAATGTAGGCCAGACTCTTGGCCGTGCTGGATTTCGGGTGAGCGTCAGCTGAAATATCCTTCCAGTTATTATGTTGGCTTGCTTGCAAAGCCAACATATTGTTATTGTGTTTAAACTTATTATTATGTTGGCTTGCTTGCAAAGCCAACATATTGTTATCTCACTTAAACTTATTATTATTCTTCTTCTTCTTCTTCTTATTCTTCTTCTTCTGACAAAAATTCTACCGTCAACTCCTCCTAGCCCGTTTGAGCTACAGCCACAAAACTTTCCACACACCTCAAAGCTGTTCTGTATATTTATGCTATATCTTTTCGGACCGATTTGACCAGCGGTTTCCGTAAAAATCACGAATTTCGGGCCAAAAATCGCCCAAGTCATTCCCTATGGGAGCCCTAGAGTGGTGATGTCATCGCTCACTCTAACTTTGAGCAAGCTCAGTCTTGTTGCTACTTGCACTGTTTTCTCAACTAAAAATTAACCTTTACACACACATTTTATATCTAAATGGTAGAGATTTTTGTCCTCTTTCAGTTGGTGCTGTTTTCATTTTTAAAAAACACACGGTTTTTACTCCAGGTGGCCTAAACCACAAGGAGTGCACATAATTGCTCCATTCACCTCCATTCAAAAATTCTGGTGGACTCTGTTTAAAATCTCAATCGCAGGCTATTTTTAACTCGCCATAAATCATTCACACTTTATCACAGCTTCACAAAATTTACACCATTCCCTTCCTTAAAATCTTGGGATTCTAACAGTAAAAGAAATATTTCAATACCTCTGTTCATTCTTTCAGAATGTTTATTTGTTTGAGGGTATGGATTTCTCTAAAATGAGCAGTTGCACAGAATCAAATGAAGGCTATTTATAGCTCGCCATAATTTTTTTATTTCTAATCACACCTTCACAAAATTTACAGCATTCTCTTCGTTAGGGTCTTCTGCTTCTGACAAAGAAAGAATCATTTCTATATGTCTTACGGTTCTTCTATAATCTTTATTTGTTTGAGGCATGGAAATCGGATTTTCTCCAGCAGATTTGCCATCGTTTGAAAATCTGACAGTTGAGTCAGCTGACTCGTTTGAAAATCTGGCAGTTGATAACTCCAGGTGCAAGCTGATTTCAAATAAGTAGGTCAAAGGTGTCTCATTGACTTTCAATGGCCCATTGAAATGAATGGAGCATGAACCCCATCGATCTTATTGTAAAAGAGCTTCTGTAATTGATTGACACTGGAAAGTCATACGAGCATTAAGGAAGCAAATCACTTATCCAGCCAATCATTGCTTGTGATTTAACATAAAATAATTAAGCCACACCTACTTTTTGACATAACTTTCAATGTCAAATATCTTCTAAACGGAACACAGTAGAGACATGGGGGTTGCTTTATATTAGTCTAAATGGAAAGTAGATTACAACATGATGTCACTAACTCCTCCATAGCAACCAAACTGTTTACCATAGTAACTATATTGCCACATCTCTATCTTAGCTTAGGAAAATGCTAGAGACTTGGGGGCTGGTAAGCTTCACCCATACTGACAGCTGAAACATATTATGTTAATGACACCTCCATAGCAACCAGACTGGTTACCATAGCAACCAATATGGCATGTCTCTATCTCAGCTTAGGAAAATCATAGAGATGGGGGTTGCTGTATTTTACCCGTATAGATATGGGGAGTAATATATTAGGTCAGCGACCCCTCCATAGCAACCAAACTGGTTACCATAGCAACCAATATGGCGCAGCGCTATCTCAGCTTGGGAAAGTCATAGAGACATGGGGGTTGATGTATTGACATGGGGAACAATGTGTTAGGTCACTGACCCCTCCATAGCAACCAGACTGGTTACCATAGCAACCAATTTTGCATGTACCTATCCCAGCTCAGGAAAATCATAGAGACATGGGGGTTGCTGTAATTTACTCGTATTCATATGGGGAACAATATATTAGGTCAGCGACCCCTCCATAGCAACCACACTGTTACCATAGCAACCAATATGGCGTATCTCTATCTCAGCTTACGAAAGTCATAGAGACATGGGGGTTGGTGTATTTTACTCGTGTTGACATGGGGAACAATATGTTAGGTCACTGACACCTCCATAGCAACCAGACTGGTTACCATAGCAACCAATATTGCATGTACCTATCTCAGCTTATGAGAATCATAGAGACATGGGGGTTGGATTATGTTATTGTTGCGGAATTGACAATATTTAAAAAAATAGGTATTAACGGTACCAACGCAAGCCAACATCGAAGTTTGCGTGCAAACTTTAAAATCTAGTTATTATTCTTCTTCTCTTTTCCTACGTCAAAAATTTACAACGCTTCTCCTCCCAGCCCGTTCGAGCTACAGCCACGAAACTTTCCACGGTCGTCCAAGCTGTTCCCACTCGAGTTGCTATGTCTTTTCGGACCGATTTGACCAGCGGTTTCCGTAAAAATCGTGAATTTCGGCCCAAAAATCGCCCAAGTCATTCCCTATGGGGGCCCTAGAGTGGTGATGTCATCGCCACTCTAACTTTGAGCAAGTTCAGTCTTGTTGCTACTTGCACTGTTTTCTCAACTAAAAATTAACCTTTACACACACATTTTATACCTAAATGGTAGAGATTTTTGTCCTCTTTCAGTTGGTGCTGTTTTCATTTTTAAAAAACACACGGTTTTTACTCCAGGTGGCCTAAACCACAAGGAGTGCACTTAATTGCTCCATTCACCTCCATTCAAAAAATCTGGTGGATTCTGTTTAAAATCTCAATCGCAGGCTATTTTTAACTCGCCATAAATCATTCAAACTTTATCGCAGCTTCACAAAATTTACACCATTCTCTTCCTTAAAATCTTGGGATTCTAACAGTACAAGAAATATTTCAATACCTTTGGTCATTCTTTCGTAATCCTTGTTTGTTTGAGGGTATGGATTTCTCTGAAATGAGCAGTTGCACAGAATCAAATGAAGGCTATTTGTAGCTCGCCATAACTTTTTTATTTCTAATCACACCTTCACAAAATTACAGCATTCTCTTCGTTAGGGTCTTCTGCTTCTGACAAAGAAAGAATCATTTCGATATGTCTTACGGTTCTTCTATAATCTTTATTTGTTTGAGGCATGAAAATTGGATTTTCTCCAGCAGATTTGCCATCATTTGAATATCTGACAGTTGACTTTCCAGCTGCAGCTGACTCGTTTGAAAATCTGGCAGTTGATAACTCCAGGTGCAAGCTGATTTCAAATAAGTAGGTCAAAGGTGTCTCATTGACTTTCAATGGCCCATTGAAATGAATGGAGCATGAATCCCATAGATCCTATTGTGAAAGAACTTCTGTAATTGATCGACACTGGAAAGTCATGCCAGCATTAAGGAAGCAAATTACTTATCCAGCCCATCATTGCTTGTGAATTAACTTAAATTAATTAAGCCACACCCACTTTTTGACATAACTTTCAAAGTCAAATATCTTCTGAACGGAACACAGTAGAGACATGGGGGTTGCTTTATATTAGTCTAAATGGAAAGTAGATTACAACATGATGTCACTAACTCCTCCATAGCAACCAAATTGTTTACCATAGCAACCATATATCCACATCTCTATCTTAGCTTAGGAAAATGCTAGAGACTTGGGGGCTGGTAAGCTTCACCCATACCGACAGCTGAAACATATTATGTTAATGACACCTCCATAGCAACCAGACTGGTTACCATAGCAACCAATATGGCATGTCTCTATCTCAGCTCAGGAAAATCATAGAGAGATGGAGGCTGCTGTATTTTACCCGTATAGATATTGGGAGCAATATATTAGGTCAGCTACCCCTCCATAGCAACCAAACTGGTTAACATAGCAACCAATATGGCGCAGCTCTATCTCAGCTTAGGAAAGTCATAGAGACATGGGGGGTGATGTATTGACCTGGGGAACAATGTGTTAGGTCACTGACCCCTCCATAGCAACCAGACTGGTTACCATAGCAACCAATTTTGCATGTACCTATCTCAGCTCAGGAAAATCATAGAGACATGGGGTTGCTGTAATTTACTCGTATTCATATGGGGAACAATATATTAGGTCAGCGACCCCTCCATAGCAACCACACTGTTACCATAGCAACCAATATGGCGTATCTCTATCTCAGCTTACGAAAGTCATAGAGACATGGGGTTGGTGTATTTTACTCGTGTTGACATGGGGAACAATATGTTAGGTCACTGACACCTCCATAGCAACCAGACTGGTTACCATAGCAACCAATATTGCATGTACCTATCTCAGCCTATGAGAATCATAGAGACATGGGGGTTGGATTATGTTATTGTTGCGGAATTGAAAACAAAAAAAAAAATAGGTATTAACGGTACCAACGCAAGCCAACATCGAAGTTTGCGTGCAAACTTTAAAATCTAGT
>SRMA01016036.1:0-15019 GCA_007224835.1 Danionella cerebrum | reverse complement strand
TTTTTTCACTTTGTTGAGTTTAAACTTGTTGGTTTACTGTAAAGCTGCTTTGAGACAATGTCTGTTGTGAAAAGCGCTATAAAAATAAAACGAACTTGAACTTGAACTTGTTCCATTCTGGTATTCGGATGTTCTTCTCTCCTTCTCTCTCTCTATGATGCTTTTCGTCTCCATATGCTCTTAATCTCCTTGATCAAAAATAGGTATCAAACTTAGTATGTCAAATAGGGAATTAAAATTAACATCAATTGGATTCGTGGTGTCGGTGTACTTCTTTTGGAATTTTTCCAACACTAACTGTTAAAAACACGCTTATACAACGCCATGAAAAACGGCAACGTGTGAGCTAAAAAATTAAGTAGATTTACTCGTTTGAAAAGAATTAATTCAACACAAAAACTCCAAATTAGAATTTACTTGTAAAATTAACTTATCTTTACTTGAAATAATCTGTTGCATGAAATATTCAATGTTTTTTTGTGATTTCTTCATTGACACAATTATTCAACCCCTTAAAGACTACCACTCTTAAGAACAGGGGTTCATTCAAGTGTTTTCGATCAGGTATTGAAAACACCTGTGGATGTCAACCAGCAGCAATCAAGCATAATAAGCACCAATTAGGCAGATTTAAAATGACTGTGATACTCGGCTACTTCTAGACATTTGCTGGTGTTTTTACAAACATGGTGAAGTCAAGAGAATGGTCCAGGAAGACAAGAGAACAGGTGATTTCTCCTCACAGGAAGGGCAATGGCTATAAGATGATTGCAAAGATGTTAAACAAACCATAGACATCATAGGAAGTATCATTCGCAAATTCAAGGCAAAGGGCACTGTTGAAACGCTGCCTGGTCGCGGCAGAAAGAAGATGCTGACTTCGACTGCTGTGCGCTACCTGAAGAGCAAAGTGGAGAAAAGTCCCCGTGTGACTGCTGAGGAACTGAAAAAAGATTTGTCAGATGTGGGTACTGAAGTTTCAGCTCAGACAATAAGGCTCACACTGCGTAATGAAGGCCTCCATGCCAGAACTCCCAGGCGCACCCCCTTGCTGTCTCCAAAGAATAAGAAGAGTCGACTGCATTATGCAAAAAGACATGTGGACAAACCACAGAAGTTTTGGGATAGTGTTCTATGGACTGATGAAACAAAATTAGAACTGTTTGGGCCCATGGATCAACGCTATGTTTGGAGGAGGAAGAACAAGGCCTATGAAGAAAAGAACACTTTGCCTACTGTGAAGCATGGCCGGGGGTCAATCATGCTTTGGGGCTGTTTTGCTTCTACAGGTACAGGGAAGCTTCAGCGTGTGTAAGGTACCATGAGTTCTCTTCAGTACCAGGAGATAGTGGATGAAAATGTGATGCAGTCCGTCACAAACCTGAGGCTTGGGAGACGTTGGACCTTTCAACTGGACAATGATCCCAAGCATACCGCCAAGTCCACTAGAGCATGGTTGCAGATTAAAGGCTGGAACATTTTGGAGGGGCCATCGCAGTCACCAGACTTAAATCCGATTGAGAACCTCTGGTGGGACCTAAAGAAAGCAGTTGCAGCGCGCAAGCCTAAGAATGTGACTGAACTGGAGGCTTTTGCCCATGAAGAATGGGCGAAGATACATGTAGATCTCTGCAAGACACTTGTGTCAAGCCATGCTTCACGTTTAAAAGCTGTTATAACTGGACAGGGTTGTTGTACTAAGTACTAAGATTGAATGTCACTTGGGGGTTGAATAAAACTGATAATGATGTGAGCACAGAAAAGACATTTGTAGTTATTTCATTATAAAAGTTATGTTATATTTGTCTGATTTACAAGTGCCTCTTTGATTTAATTGTAAACAAGATGACTGAAATAATCAAAATCAATGTCAAACTGGCCAAAACACTCAATTTCAGTGGGGTAGAATAATTCTGAACACAACTGTAAATATCAGAATGCACTAACAATGGTTTTTCCATTACTCATTCTCAACTCAATTTTATTTATAGAGCACTTTAAAATCAACCCAGTTGGCCAAAGTGCTGTCCACAAATACAAAAGCATATAAAACACATGAAGATAAAAAACAATAAAAACATAGTAAAGACATAACACAGTAAAAGTCAACATCTCAGACTGAGTTAAAAGCCAGGGAGAAAAAGTTTGTTTTCAAAGAGGATTAAAAAGCTACAAGAGAGTCAGCCTGCCTAATGTGCAGGGGCAGACTGTTCCGTAGTCTGGGGGCAGCAACTGCAAAAGCACGATCACCTCTAGATTTCCTCTTTGTTTGTGGGACTCTTACAAGAGACTGATCTGCCGACCTTAGAGGGCGTGAGGGAATGTATGGCTGAAGCAGGTCGGACAAATACTGTGGGGCGAGGCCATTAAGACATTTAAAAACAAATAAAAGAATTTTAAAAATCAACCCCAAAATGCACCGGTAGCCATTGCATAGAAGCTAAAATGGGAGTGATGTGCTCAAATTTTTTGGTACCTGTTAAAAGTCGGGCTGCAGCATTTTGAATTAATTGCAGACGAGACAGCAGTTTCTGGTTGAGCCCAACATAAAGTGCATTACAGTAATCAAGTCTACATGAGATAAAAGCATGGATTAAAATCTAAAAATGATGTCTTGATAAAAATGGCTTGACTTTGGCTAGTTGTCGTAAATGATAAAAACTGGACTTGACAATTGATTTGATCTGCACATCGAATTTCAGATCACTGTCCATTTTACCCCCAGATTTCGTCCTTGTTCAACAATAAAGTCATCTCAACTAAACACCAATACATATTTAAATGCATGAACCCACATTGATAACCCTTTTCTCTTCCATGATTAGAAAACTTCCCATATCTACACAATCTCAATTCACCACAAACCAACTGTCAATTCAAACCACACATTATCTACAACAATTTCATCAAAGCTATATAACTAAAAAAAATCTCTTTTTACAAAAATGACATTAAACCCCTGGTGTACAAATTATGTGCCATTTAGAACCCATTAAAACCGCCTTAATAAATTAGCAACTCACATCAAACACAAGGCAACACTATACGGAGCATACAAAGTGGATCCAATAGTTACAAACTCAATTCATTCATTCAACAGTATAACATGTTACGATTTTCATTCTGACTGATTTATCCATTCACAACTTCACTTTAACGATAAAGGTAGGCATAGGTAATCATTGTAACTCACCCAATAGAAAGGAGTAAACAGAGTCGTGTTGGCATCACTCGTGGATCGGCGTGAGTCTTTGTTCTAGTGATGTGTCGTTCAAGAACGATTCGTTCTTTTTGAACAAATCTTTAATGTGACCCCGTATGAACGAGTCGTGTTGGAGAGGGATTCGTTCATTGGCGCATGCGCATCATTCTTGTGGTTTTCCGAGCGTAACCCGTTCATCATCAATGACAGAAGACCTAAAAGACCCGAATGACTCGAAAGATGAAGTAATCTTTTCTGTTTCCGGCTCATGGCCGCTCCGTAATGTTAACCAATGCAGCATGAGCCGGAAAGAGAAAAGACCGAAAGGACCCGGACTCGCAAAAAGAACTAATCTTTTCTGTTTCCGGCTCATGGCCACTCCGTAATGTTAACCAATGCATCATGAGCCGGAAAGAGAAAAGACCGAAAGGACCCGGACTCGCTAAAAGAACGAATCTTTTCGGGTTCCGGCTCATGGCCACTCCGTAATGTTAACCAATGCAGCATGAGCCGGAAAGAGAAAAGACCGAAAGGACCCGGAGGACTCGCAAAAAGAACGAATCTTTTCGGGTTCCGGCTCATGGCCACTCCGTAATGTTAACCAATGCATCATGAGCCGGAAAGAGAAAAGACCGAAAGGACCCGGACTCGCTAAAAGAACGAATCTTTTCGGGTTCCGGCTCATGGCCACTCCGTAATGTTAACCAATGCAGCATGAGCCGGAAAGAGAAAAGACCGAAAGGACCCGGACTCGCAAAAAGAACGAATCTTTTCGGATCCCGGCACTGTAGCGGTCACGTGACAAAGAAGTCCGGACTGAGTGCTCGGACTGCACACGCTAACATCAGAGTGAAGTAATTTTGTGTCGAACAAAAGAGATTTAAATCTAAAGAAGACAGATCAGAGTTGGGTAAACCAGACTAAAAGACCCAGGTAGGCTTTAGTAATATATTTATATTCATTTTAAATTTAGCATTATAGTTTTGTCTTATTTGTAGTGTGATTCGCGTTTGTGTATAAAACGCTAGTAGATGTGGAAGTACACACAACATTTATTGATATTTTAGTAAAATGAACGAAATGACTCGAAAAAAGATCCGTTCATTTTACTGAACGAGACTCAAAGAACCGAATCCGTAAAATGATCCGAACTTCCCATCACTACTTTCTTCCTTGCTGGTCACCTTAAATCACGGTAACCACCTAAAGCACGCTAGCTCCCTCTAGTGTTTACGTGTTAGTGTTATGGTTGAACTGGGCTGGGCGTTGATCTGCTCGCTCAGATTTATCAGTTATTTAGTGACATATTTGCTACAGCGACTCAACTTTCAAATGGTCGCCAAACATAGGTTATATAAGCTTTTAACATGTTCAATTCTTTTTAGATTCTATTCTGCGCTCAAATTTACCTTTTTTTATAGTGAGGAAGATGAACCCAGGAAGGCCTTGGCGTCATGAGTAGCGCTTGATATGCTCCTTCCCGCCGAGGTTCACTCCAATTTTTTTCTCTTAATCACCCTGATCAGCACCCGGTCTCCTGGTTTCAGGTTCAGCAATGGGTCTCAGTCAGGTGTTCCTGGGAAGAGTTTAGCAGAAAAGACCTCTCGTGCGATTAGCAATATGGTCATATAATCAGCATTTTCACTCTTTCATCAGTAAAGGGTTTTCATTTAGGTTTAAATTCATCATTTCAAGAACATGTCTTAGATTACTAAACAATATTTAATGTCTTCACATTCATTTAGTTCAATAAAGTTCATATAAATGTTTTCAAATGGATATTTAGATTTTGGAAACATACTTTTTTCTCTTAGATTTCCCTGTGGATTATTTTTGCAATTAGAAATTAATTACAAAACTTTTTTTTGCATAACTTGTAAAATCACATTTTATAAAAACTTTACTTATTATACCAACCCCCCTGTTGAGACATTGCTATGCCTATGACTCAATAAAGCTCAATATCTGTAAAGGGTTTTTTTTTTTTTGTAATATAATTTAAGTTCAGGTTGCAAGTAAATGTTTTCAGAATCACATTTTTTTTTATCTCAAAAAAATGCCTCTTCTACTTTTTATGTCCATCTCAAGTCAAGTCAAGAAGCTTTTTATTGTCATTTCAACCATATAAGCTGATGCAGTACATAGTGAAATGAAACAACGTTTCTCCAAAACCACTGGTGCTACATGAAACAACATACAACACAGCAGAGAACTAATGACTAACTTATATACATAAGTGCATCGTGTGCAACCTAGAGCAAACAGTGCAATAATACAGTGCAAAAAAACAGACAAGACAGTGCAGGACAAGATACACAACAAAAAAGATAACACCTACTAGTAACTTAAAATAACCTAAACTGTAAACAGGGGTGTAATAGTGAAGAAGTGTGCAAAAAAGCAGAAATAGCAGCAGGATAAAAAATAAAACAGCATGTAAACAGTAAACATAGTACCAATAAATAATAAATAAAGGTTGTGGTGGAGATGAGGATGTGTGTGAGTTCAAATGGTAGTGAATGAATATGAGTCAGTTCAGTTCTTGGTGTTTAGAAGCCTGATGGCTTGTGGGAAAAAACTTTTGCAAAGTCTGGTTGTGAGGGCCCGAATGCTCCGGAACCTCTTTCCTGACGGTAGGAGTGTGAACAGTGTGTGTGAGGGGTGTGTGGGGTCGTCCACAATGGAATTTGCTTTGCGGATGCAGCGAGTGGTGTAAATGTCCATGACAGAGGGAAGAGAGACTCCAATGATCTTCTCAGCCGTCCTCACTATCCTCTGTAGGGTCTTGCGATCCGAAAAGGTGCAGTTCCCAAACCAGGCAGTGATGGAGCTGCTCAGGATGCTCTCGATGGTCCCTCTGTAGAACATGGTCAGGATGGGTGGTGGTAGGTGGGCTTTCCTCAGCCTTCTCAGGAAGTAGAGACGCTGCTGGGCTTTTTTGCTGATGGAGCTGGTGTTGAGTGACCAGGTGAGATTCTTTGTCAGATGAACTCCAAGGAATTTGGTGTTCTCGACGATCTCCACGGAGGATCCATCGATGATCAGTGGAGAATGGTCACTCTTTGCTCTTCTAAAGTCAACAACCAACTCTTTTGTTTTGTCAACGTTTAGAGACAGGTTGTTGGCTTTACACCAGGCTGTAAGATGATGCACCTCCTCTCTGTATGATGACTCGTCGTTCTTGCTGATGAGACCCACCACGGTCATGTCATCTGCGAACTTGATGATATGATTCGAGCTGTGCATTGCTACACAGTCGTGAGTCAACAAGGTGAACAGCAGTGGGCTGAGTACACAGCCCTGGGGGGCTCCAGTGCTCAGCGTGGTGGTGCTGGAGATGCTGTTCCCGATCTGGACTGACTGAGGTCTCCCAGTCAGGAAATCCAGGATCCAATTACAGAGGGAGATGTTCAGACCCAGCAGGCTCAGCTTCATGATTAGGTGCTGAGGGATGATTGTGTTGAATGCTGAGCTGAAGTCAATGAACAGCATTCTTGCATAAGTGTCCTTGTTGTCCAGGTGGGTGAGGGTGAGGTGAAGGGTTGAGGTGATGGCATCGTCAGTTGAGCGGTTCGGACAATACGCAAACTGCAGTGGGTCCAGAGAAGGTGGAAGCAGAGACTTGATGTGCCTCATGACGAGCCTCTCAAAGCACTTCATTATGATGGGTGTAAGTGCAACGGGACGGTAGTCATTGAGGCAGGAGACTGTAGACTTCTTTGGCACTGGAACGATGGTCGTGGTCTTGACGTGGGAACAACAGTACTACTCAGGGAGATGTTGAAGATGTCAGTAAAAACATCTGCAAGTTGTTCTGCACATTCCCTGAGCACCCTGCCAGGGATGTTGTCTGGACCAGCAGACTTTCGAGAGTTCACTCTGCTTAGAGTCTTCCTCACTTCAGTCGCGGTTAGACAGAGCACCTGGTCGTCGGGAGGAGGTGTGTTCTTCCTCGCCGCCACGTTGTTCTGCACTTCAAACGGTGCATAGAAGTCATTCAGCAGATCTGGGAGGGAGGCATCACGGTCACAAGCAGGTGAAGGCGTTTTGTAATCCGTGATCACCTGGATGCCTTGCCACATGCGCCGGCTGTCTCTGCTGTCTTCAAAGTGTCCATAGATCTTCTTGGCGTGTGCGCGCTTCGCCTCTCTGATGGCTCTGGACAAATTGGACCGTGCTGTTCTTAAGGCCAACTTGTCCCCTGCTCTGAAGGCGGAGTCTCTGTGTTTAGGCAGCGCAGGCACCTTAGCAGTCATCCACGGTTTCTGGTTGGGTCGTGTAGTGAAGGACTTGGAGATGGTCACGTCCTCAGTGCACTTGCTGATGTAGCTGGTCACTGAAGATGTTAATGGTGCCGCCATAGGTTGCAGCGTTCCTAAACATGTCCCAGTCAGTGCACTCAAAGCAATCTTGGAGAGCAGAGATGGCTCCTGCTGTCCTGGTTTTTACCTGCTTCAGAACAGGTTTAGAGCGTCTGACGAGCGGTCTGTATGCTGGAATTAGCATAACAGAGATGTGGTCTGAGTATCCGATGTGGGGGCGGGGCTCTGCGCGGTACGCGCCGGGAATGTTTGTATAAACAAGATCCAGCGTGTTTTCCCCCCTCGTAGCAAAGTCCACATGCTGATGGAATTTAGGAAGCACTGATTTGAGATTTGCATGATTGAAATCTCCGGCGATAATAAAAAGTCCGTCGGGGTGAGCATTCTGCAGCTCGCTAATAGCTCCATAGAGTTCACATAGTGCCTCTTTAGCATTAGCACTAGGTGGAATATACACTCCGACAATGAACACGGTGGTGAATTCCCGTGGTAAATAAAATGGTCTGCATCTTACAGTCACAAACTCCACTAGCGATGAGCAGTAGCTGGAAACAACCGCAGAGTTCCCACACCATCCTGTGTTAATATAAACACACACGCCACCACCGCGAGTCTTACCGCACAGAGATGCGTTCCTGTCGGCACGAAACACGGCTAGCCCGTCTAGCTGGAAGGCGGCGTCCGGAACTCTGTCGCTGAGCCACGTCTCCGTGAAAACAAAGATGCAGCAGTCTCTGAACTCACTCCGTGTAGTCCGCTGGAGTCGGATGCAGTCCAATTTATTGTCCAGGGAGCAGACATTGGAGAGAAAAATGGACGGGAGAGCCGGCCGGCTAGGGTTAGCTTCTAGCCTAGCACGGACGCCCGCCCGCTTGCCGCGCTTCCGCTTCTTCGAGCACCGCTTTCGACGTCCTATCTCCCGGTCACCGGCGTCAGGCGACGCCGTGGACTGGGAGCCTGGTCTTTGTAGCCGGGGTCGCAGCAATCCGAGTTCGCGGAGTTCGTAGAAAAGATCATCATGCAGATTGGTGAGTGCATGATTTCTGTATTTTAACAGCGTCTGGCGGTCGTATACATGAACACAGCTGTTCCTGGTGTCCATATAAGTGCAATAGTCGGGCTACAAACATGAAAAGCACCATTTTGGGTCCGGAGAGGCCGCTGCGTTCTACTGCCGCGCCGCTGTTGTGCCATTTTTCGACTCCCTGGCAGATTCTGACTCCCCTCTCTGCGTGAATGCGCATGACGTCACAGTTGACGGAAGTTTTCGGGGGCGTTTTTTGCGAGTTTTTTTTTTTCATTAAGCATACCGAGTTGATTAAAGTGAGTTGGTCTGTAGTTTGTTCATTTTATATTAAAAATATTTTTTCTGTTTCTTATTTGCAGTTGTTGGTTTCCGACTGAGAAGCCTTTGTATAGTATACAAGTTCGAGGCGAGGATGGATACTCAAAACTGTGTTTTAAATGAAAAAAAGTTTGTTAAAGGAGGAAAAAAAGTACTTAGTTGACTTCTTTATGGATCCATGAAATAAAAAAAAATCTTTACACCTATGTAATTTCTTCGGGTCATCATTTCCACATGATTATAATGGTCTATTTAGCAACAGTCTTTGTGACTTAATTGTATGACATATTCATGTTTCTGATTGACACACTGACTAGTTTTTATATCCATCTGAATTGTAATGAACAGAAAAATGACAAAAAATGAAGAGGGACCAAAAATAAAATGCCATGTACAAATGTATTGACAAGCTGGGCAGACGTAATTGTTAGCATTTATAGATGTCCTTGCACAATCACAATGATACCAGCGAGGGCACAGGTCACAGCCAATCTAAAAAAAAAAAAAAAAAGTAAATTCATTTGCAATGTAATGTCATGAATGTTTTAACAGTATTTTACTTTTTCAATGTTTACCTTTACTTTTAAATAGGTTTGAACAAAATTACACCACCAGTACTCACCCAGTCAGTGCAGTCATTGGCACTTTCTTTTTCCCCACAAAGGAAACACAAATCCTTAAGATCTTCTATAACATAGAGAAAGAAGACCTACTATTATGCAAAATGTACCATGTTTATTTTATTGTGCGGAATATTTCATACATACCGCTGTTCTTCAAGAGGCACATAGCTATGTCCCATCTCACTGACTCCACATCTTCAGAAATTGTGACTGGTTTGCCAGTAATGATACATTCTGCAAACTAACAAATTACAGACTTTGCAAATTTTAGTTAAATCAGCATCCTTGCTAAGTTCCTGAGCACTCACTTTTAGGACATACGCCCCACATGAATTGTTGTCCTTTTGCAGTGGGTGTGGCAACATATCACATGCCCACCTGGACACATTAACCCCCTTTTGACGCATGAATGACCTGTTGACAGGAACAAAAACAGCTGTCAATTTATGCATGTTGAGCTATACCAATGTCTAAAATATCAATTTATATACAAGTATAACAGTTATAAGTACCTTGTTACTTCTTGGCATCTTTTAATATTTGCCAAACTCTCTCCAAGAGGGTCCAAATATAAGGCCCTTTTTTCATGTGGGATCATAACCTTAATTTGAAGATTTTTTTATGATTAAATGTCACCCTCAGCACACTTCTATGATCCTAATTGACTGTAGTTTGCTGCACATGGCCTTTAAAATATATCTCATAATATTGACTAAAGTTTGAAAATAAAATATACCATGAGAGTCCAGTGTTGAGAATCATTAATGATGCCAAAAATGAATTTGTATTCCATTGGGTCTACCTGAAATGGCAACAGCTCAGGTCACATCTGTAATCAGCAGTAAACATTGCTTACTGAAAAACACAAATAGAACCACAAACCTTCACCTTCGCAATCTTCTTCTTCCATAAGCTGCTGCATTCAAAGGTGTCGATGGCAGTAGCTCTTTCTTTAGAATTTAAATTAAATTGCATAACCAAAAAATACATGTAGGCATTCATCACCTTAAAAACCGTTAAAAAAATATGTTAACCTGACCACAAGTCAGTGTGTCAATCAGAAACATGAATATGTCATACAATTAAGTCACAAAGACTGTTGCTAAATAGACCATTATAATCATGTGGAAATGATGACCCGAAGAAATTACATAGGTGTAAAGATTTTTTTTTATTTCATGGATCCATAAAGAAGTCAACTAAGTACTTTTTTCCCTCCTTTAACAAACTTTTTTTAATTAAAAACACAGTTTTGAGTATCCATCCTCGCCTCGAACTTGTATAATATACAAAGGCTTCTCAGTCGGAAACCCACAACTGCAAATAAGAAACAGAAAAAATATTTTTAATATAAAATGAACAAACTACAGACCAACTCACTTTAATCAACTCTCGGTATGCTTAATGAAAAAAAAACCCTCGCAAAAAACGTCCCCGAAAACTTCCGTCAACCGTGACGTCATGCGCGTTCACGCAGAGAGGGGAGTCAGAATCTGCCGCTGAGTCGAAAAATGGCACAACACCGCCATCAACAGGATGGTTCTCAGTGGTTTTGAAGTTTTGTTCATAAATTAGATTTGGAAAGGAGGGACTGGTAAAGAATAGTTTGAAATCTAGCTCACGGTAAACGCTGAGAAAATCTCTGAAAGGAATGAGAACTAATAGAACTGAACAGACACAGTTATTAATGCATTTGATAAATCATACATTTAGTATCTACAAAAACATGGAGTCATGAAATCACATTTCATCATTTCATCAACAGAAATCATGCGCTACACTTCCAAAGTTTAGTTTGATCCATAGTTCTTAAGAACCGGGAAACGAGCAAATATTCCGTGGCAAAGTGCTAAGTCCAAATACAGATCATGTGATGCCAGCGCATCATTTTGAGCAGTTTTATTGTGTTAAAAGGCATCTCAGAAAGAGAATAAAATAATCTGAAATCATGCGCTACACTTCCGAAGTGTAGATTGATCCATAGTTCTCAAGAACCGGAAAAGAGCAAATATTCCGTCAAAAAGTGCCATGTCAAAATACAGATCATGTGATGCCAGCTTATCATTTTGAGCAGTTTTATTGTGTTAAAAGGCATCTTAGAGAGAGAATAAAATCATCTGAAATCATGCGCTACACTTCCGAAGCGTAGATTGATCCATAGTTCTCAAGAACCGGAAAAAGAGCAAATATTCCGCCAAAAAGTGCCATGTCAAAATACAGATCATGTGATGCCAGCGCATCATTTTGAGTAGTTTTATTGTGTTGAAAGGCATCTTCTCAATGTGGTATGATGAATTTCGCTTGGAGCTTATTATTCAATTAAATACCGCTAGCCAATGGCGTTCCACAATTTGCCATATAAAGGGACTCCTATTTTCGATCCCTCCGTGTGTTCCCATGGGTGCCGGCTTCGTGTGACAGGATTGTTTCCCGACCGTATCATTGCTAGATCGCAACAGTATTGCTTTCTGCGCCGTGGCTGCGTGTGCTGATCGGCGTCTCGGCTGTAAACACACCTGTAATCTCTGCTTCAGGCGTAGCGAACAATCATTCACTGGCGTGCAAAAGAGCCTCTGCTCGGAGCTCAGAGGAGCCTCCGCCAACAAACCTCGCCTGAAAAGTCTGCCCCAATTAGTTATAGACACTGCTGCTTTGCTGACCCGGAAGCACGGGTGGGATTCCCCTATTGCGTCACTGATTTGAGGCTTCCCCGTGGTTGCCAGCGCTGCTGCGGCTGTGGCGCTGCCCGAGTGGAGAACACAAACAACTTATACCCGCTCTACAAGCTGTGGTTCTGCAACTCAGGACCAACCTCTCCAACGTGCTTTCTAACTGTGGACTAAGGTTTCTCTTCCCTGCCCACCTGGATATTCCGTTTTTATACAATTATAGTGAACTCTTATGTGCTGGATTATTTGTTTTTAAGCAATTGTGTGCGCGCGCGTGTGTGTGTGTGTGTGTGTGTGTGTGTGTGTGTGAGTTGTGCCTTTTTTTTACAGGGTGCTGGTGTCGCGTGGAGCAGCGGGTCAGTGGAGCCAATCTTAGGGTGGCGAGTGCTGTGACCACCAGTGATTTTGGGGTTTGGTGTCTTGTGCTGTTTTCCCGTCCGGGGGAGGATTGCTGTGTGAGTGTGGGCGTTGGCGTCTAGTAAGGCCCTGCTGCCGGCTGCTCCACCCGCTACCAGTCCCGAGAGCGAGAGCTCATTCAGTCTCTCTTTTTAATAGCCTAGCACGTACATTTTTAATTAGTATTTTCACATTTAATAAAAATTGTCTAATTCTGACCCCCGCCTCTTGCCCTTACTTTTACCCGGCTTCACGTGTCTGCGTGCCCTTTTGGTTTATTGGTCAAATTGTTTAAATCCACTTGCTAAAATTCTGGACTCTCCTTTGTCAAAAATATATATATTTGACACTCCTCCCTCCTGATACCAGGAGACCAACAAATCTGTGCCCCCGGGCTGGTTCGGCGCTGGCCTGGCGCGGCCACATCAAGAACCGGAAAAAGAGTAATTATTCCGTCCAAAAGTGCCATGTCCAAATACAGATCATGTGATGCCAGCGCATCATTTTGAGCAGTTTTATTGTGTCAAAAAGGCATCTCAAAAAGAGAATAAAATCATCTGAAATCATGCCAACTCCTGCGACCCGAACTCTGACGTGCTCCGAGCCTGCAACAGAACTTTGAAGTGCCAGTTTTGATTCATCGCGAATCCCAACTTGATTTTTGCTCGGAACGAACTCTGTAAAATCATCAGACTGAGGTATAATGTTCATATCACTGACGTCTAATCCGTGGGATATTATTAAATCTAATGTGTGATTAAGACGATGAGGTGGTCTGGAAATGTTTTGTTGAACCCGACATGAATTTAGTAGGTCTATAAATGACAGTCCAAGGGCATCACCTGGTTCATCTACATGAATATTAAAATCTCCCACAAGCAGTAATTTATCAAAAGTGACCAAGAGATCAGAGAGAAATTGAACAAAAAAACGTTACTCAAACCTGGCCCTCTCTCTCTCTCTCTCTCTCTCTCTCTCTCCGCGGTTTTTGGAGCGTGTGCGCCCTCAGGTGGCGAACCTCTGAAAAGAAAAAAAAAACACAAATACACACCATGAATCTTTTGATGTTGTTAAGCGTCGAGTTAACCACGAGCTTCACATAAAAGACAAAAGCATTTCTTAGGCGAGTCAAACATGGACACATCAAATCTAAACAAACGCTTAACAGTCTGGCGTGACGAGCGTGACGACGCGACCTATAGGATTGAACTCATTTGCATAGGTCGCTGTTTGAGACAAACCTTGAATCCACTCCGCCGAGACAAGTTAACAAATGACCCGAGAGCTGCCGTCGACCGAGAACTGCACGCTGCTCGCGAACAGAGTGTTGGGGAAGACCGTGAAAAATTCTGGTCACCGTCAACCGAAACGCTCTGCGTATTGGACCACATCTATAAGACTCACGACGTCTCAGCTGTTTGGGAGCCGGAAACTGCTCACCGATGTGTTTGAAGTCTAGGTGGATTGTGGTGAGGGAGGAGGAAGGGACCCTGCCTTTTTTTTTTCTCCTTCCTTCCGCACGGCTTCATAATTTACAGCGTTAAATAAAATAAAAACGTATTTAAAATAAAGAGATAAACAGCATTAGAACAACAACAACAACAACCACCACTATAATAATAATTCACTCATTCATTGTTTTTTAAACGCCCTTCCAGCTCCTAAATAATAATAATAATAATATGAATATCATACCATACAATAACTTAAAATCGAATTTCACAAACTGCTGTATTTCTGCAATTCCAAAACGAGTGATCAAACGAGTCGGGTTCATCAGAGCAAAATCAATACTTCGTGTTAGTATAATTGTTATGTCTTTTCAAAGAACACTCGAGAAATGTGCTTGACGCGAGGGCACTTTACATTGTGACACGGATGAGTCGGGGTGGGACTCGTCATCAGCATCACGCCGGTGTAGCTGTGCCAGCGACGGGCTTTCGGGTGACAGAGGCTTGTCCGTTGTTTTTTTTGTTTTTTTCTCCATCTCATTTTTCTCGCGTGAATACATTGCAGATGATTTGTTGCGAGTGGCACGCCGGGTATCGCTGTTCCTCTTTAGTGAGAAGGTTGCTGGTTCGAGGCCAGCCGGGGCTCTTCCAAAAGGAACTTGCTCATTCTCGTGAGCGGGTTTTCTCCGGTTTACTCCACTGGAGCAAAACATGCGTCGAGATCATTGAATTTGCTCAATTCTAGGGCGTACCCCGCAATCTTCCCAAACGGCGCTGGAAACGTGCACCGGCACCATAAGCCTTTGACTCTGGAAAGGGAAGATGGATTTGGGAAACGCGAGAGCTGCTTCCTGGGTGCCGATTGATGCAAAGGGCCACCGCTTTGACACCTCGTATGAGCGGATTACCATTGAAGGATACTCTTCTCTGCAAAGACACAGATCGCGTTCATTAATTTTCACAACGAATACAGACAATGAACGAACCAGGTAGTAAACGGTAAACATTTAT